>JAOEHY010036341.1:149793-178789 GCA_025447955.1 Psilopsiagon aurifrons
GGGGGGGGGGGGGGGGGGGGGGGGGGGGGGGCCATGTCAGGTAGAGGAGGAGTGAATTTTACTATTTCTAACTATTCATTTAAGTGTGATTTCATATACTTGCAGAGGTAAAATGAAATATTGTGACTGAGACTGTGTTCCTATTTCTGAGTAATTCGCTTCACTAAAAATTAAAAGTTAGGTTCTTCCTCAACAGTAGTAGTTCTACTGCTAGCGAAGGAACGGAAGGGAATTTACCTTGTAGCAGCTAGGAAGCGTGGCTTGGATTTTCTTCTTATATGATGGGCAACCTCTTCATTTGTATTAGACTATTTTTTTTAGTTAATGGTAATCAAACCACAGTGGTAATCCTAAATGGAATTTCACTGTCAGTGTGATTGACCATAATTTTCCTCTGTTTTATACTGGTATTTGTTTTTGACTCTGCACATTCTTAATGCTGGTGGCTGCTTATTCACTCCCCTCCTGTTGTCTTATAGATGTCCAGCCTCTTGTATTTGAGCTTTCAGTTTTCTCCCCTACAATATAATATTGAAAAACTCCCTTTCTTAAAAATGAAGCTTAAATATCTGACATAAGCTCCTGGTTCAAGGACTGAAACCAGCAAATATTTGAGGGGGACGTGGGAGGGGCGTTTGACCAGGGGCCCTGGCAGGGGATGGAGAGAATAAATGGGCAATGGGAGCACTATGTTTTGGAGGTCAGCAAGCACGTAGTCATGTTTTTCACTCTGTGCCTTGAGAGATCCATATGAAGGAAGACAGATGACTTAACATTATCTTTGCTTATCACATTACCTGCACACACAACTATATTTCTGCTTCTGGTAGTGGAGGTCAGGCTGAATATGTTGTATTTATTAGAAGATGCTCCAAGGGGGGATGCAGTGAGATTGCTACTGAAATTGTGCAGAAAAAATGGTCATTTCTGTAGACCTAAACCACTGATTTTTAGACCAGGGCACTGAACTGAATGATCACGAGTTTGGTAATACTCTTTTTCATCCCATGTATTTTGTGTGATACGTTGCCTTCAAAAAATATGCTCAGGGCTGGGATGAGTCTTATGTTTAAGTGTAGAATTTATTTCTTTAAAAGTTTCTTTACCTGGATGTAGCATTAATTTAGTAGGCACAATATATGCGTTAAATGAATTTTGCCTGACAGTCTGAAAAGCATTGGTTTAACACAAAAGAGCTAAATACCAATTATTTTCTGTTTTCTGTCTCTAGAAAGCTGTCATAAAGATAGTAGGTGCAAATAGATGAGATGTGCTCATACCTTATGGCCTTTGTAAGTCAACTGCTCATTAGACAAATATGGAAAGTGACAGCTTCCTTACATCACCACTTGAGTATGACCACAAATTATACCTCAAGTTTGCTTAGTTATTTTCCGTCCAAAAGCTGTAAAAACTCTTCCTTTGTGTTGTTGAATTTCTGCTTATAGAATTTCTGCTTCTAGAAAAAGAGCTTGAAGTTGTTTAAAGTTGGGGGTTTGCTGTCTGTTGCTTCCACACCTCCAATTTGGATAATGCATGCGTTTACCTAACTTGCTTCTGCGTGCCTAAGGCTCCTGCATATTTAAAGGCTGGGTATTCAGGGATTATCTGTCGTGCTTATTCCTTTTGTTTTGATCACGCGAGGAGAGGATACTAGCCCATATAACCGGAGCAGAAGGGTGGGGGGTTTTCCTGTTGTATTTTTTTGTCTTTCCCGAAAGCTTTCCTATTGCCACGTTCTTCCACATATTGCTTTTGTGGGGAGGAAAAGTTACCGGTGTGAGTGTGCAAGTTTGTGAATCATGTGTCTATAGAATACTTGCTTGTTAACATGCACAAGGCATTTCGCTTAAAGGCACAATATTCTTTTTCAATCAGTCCTTAGCAGTGAAGTGGGAAATCTTGAAGGCAGGCATATAAAATTCAGAACAGTGCTGTGAACAACTGCCAGTAGCAGGGAAAGAAAGAATTAAAACTATAATTAAAATTCAAGGAGAAACGCAATTGCAAAGTGCCTTATGAGGGATCAGCTGATTGAAATTTCATGTTTGTATGTGACCAAGTTGAAAAATGACTTTTATTTTTCCAGGAAAGTTAGGGAAAATGACAGTAACCCAGAGCGGTATATAACATCACTCAATTAGGTCGTCATTTTACAGTCATTGCTCTCCTCCTTAAGCTCTATTTCAAATGAGATTCACGCTGTTATATAGTTAATAAAAAACTACAGTACGTATTTTGTTTCATAATCATGGTAGCTCCTCTCCTCCCCCTTGAAGAATAGTAGCAAGTATCCTGGTAGAATAAGCAAATAAGAGATCAGTCTGATGTATAACGCAACAGTAGTATTTTGCTGGGCAGCTTAATTAAGCCCCCAGTTGGCTAAAAAGAGGTTCCATGTTCTGATGACTCTCTGACCCTTCTTTTCAATCTGGTTAACATTAAATTGGTTTCTCAAATGAATGTAACTGAATTTAAAAGGATATCTTTGGTCTTTTTTTCTCCACAGTGTTAAATCCTTAATCCCATTTCAAGTACCAGCAGTATTAATGGCAGTTGATAGTAATTACTGCATGCGTACTTTGATTCAGAAAATAACAGAGGGTTAGGGATTGGTATCACACTTCTAGTATTCTGCGTTACGAATTATTTGCAGATGAGGTTAATTGAGCCATCTCATTCTGTGGCTTTTATTCTGACATGTAGGTCACAAATCATAAACCCGTTCAGTAATAATCAGCACATACCCTTTATCCCTGCTGAAACTCAGTATGAGATAAACAGCTACATTTTGCAAGGCTTACTGTGAATTAGCGTCTACAGCACACTATTGTTTCTAGTATTAAAATTTACTGGTTTAGTATAAATATGTACATAGTTTCATATTGATGGGTATTCTAATTTATATTAAATGTACAGAGATGGTTAACTATTTTTAGTTAAGGTTGCATTTTAGCAAATTCCTTGAATTTTATTAGAATTTGTTTGTTATAGATTATTATAGAATTTTAATACTTGTTAATTTCAAAACCCCATGGAAATTGTGTAGGGACTTAGAAGTGAATCTTGTGCTTTGCAGTGCCACATAATTAGTTTCTCTTGGTTCTCTAAAAAAATGTGTGCATCCAAAAGTCGTAGTAATTGCAGCAAGTGGTATCTAACTCAATGGAGAACAGTATAAGTGAAGAGAATTTTGATAGTTTCTCATAAGAAACTAGTTTTAATGAGACTCTGCCAGCATTGTACCCACCATGAAGACTTGCATGATACCCTTGTGGCTTTGAAAGCGTGAGAAATCTATGTCTTACGATTCAAAGTAGGGAACAAAAGATGGAAACAGTAATGGAAGCAATGCGTTCCTCTTTCTAATGATGTTTTGATGTAGAAATACTTTGGGAGTGTTCACAATGTACAAGCTATATGGCAAGATAGAATTTGCACTATGAATATTTAGAATTGCTGAGATTTTTTTGGGGGGGGATATATTGCATAACTCTAATGACTGCATTTTATTGAATTATATTGCATAAGATAAATAAAGTAGAGGCTGAATCTCATCTCGCTTGAATACTGACAGGTCTCAATGCAGGGTACTTGTGAGTTGGTGGTCTTGTAATATCTGCATTAATCCAAAACCTTTTTCAAGGACTGTGCAATCTATACATGCAGTATATGCTAACAACAAGCATCATAATTTAAAGAAACGAGATTTATAGACAACACTTCTTAAACTCTGCAGGCAGGTCATCTTCTTTGCAGACAGATTTAATTGCAATACACACAGGAACTTTAACAGTTGCACTTGCACTCTTTGGTATCATGTCAGTTCACATATGGAAGAAATATGGTTTACTATATAGTCCAGCAAACGCCTTTGCAGGAAAGCGACCTTTTTATTTTATTCTATGTTCCTTTGGAAAAAAAAAGTCCTTGAATATGCAGTAAAAAGGCACAGTATTATCACACAGTGCTTTTCTTGTTTCTTTTAGAGCATGGGGTCAGAGAAATGAAAAACAATGGATGACACTTTTCAGTATAAAAGCATGAAACTTGTGTGGTTGTGTAGCACAAAGGATGTTGGCTAATCAGTTATTCTGCATTTAAATATGGGTTTAAACAAGATTAGGAATCCAGACTGTGCAAGAGATTTTCAAGTCCAGAGGTCAGAAAACATGCTAATGAGTTAATAGGAAGTATTGAGAAAAGCTTATCTGCATTAGAAATTCACTTCTCCTTAAATCCTTCCACCAAAGTACTTTTGGCCATTTGTTTTTTGACCTTTTAAAGCCTAAATTCTATCAGACTACCTGCTAATTTTGAAATCTATGTTTCTTGAGGAAAAACCTGAATAAATGATACATTTTTTCTGTAGGGGGCTATATAAAGCAGAAAGAGCCTAATTCTTGCAAGGTCTTAGTGATATACAAGCGTGCAAAGAGAGACAGCCTTATTCTCAGCTTGCTTGGTTGGTTCATCTGCAGGAATAAAAAAGTCATACCATATTAACCAGATTATCAACCCCTTGTCTATACTGTAAAGGTGGTTTGATGGTTATCTTGTGATATTTACTTATAGTTGCTTTGGGTGTTTCCCTTCTCGGGAAAACTTGCCAAACTGATCCATTAAGTCAATTACTGAAGGTAGCTCTGCGGACACGGAGCGATGCACAGCCATTCTGAAGGCAGAAACCTGATTTCTCATTTTGTCAAACCTAAAGCTGGGTTTAACTTTGCCGTTCTTAGGGATGAAACTTTTTTAACTTCTCTGATGAAAATTCAGATTAAAAATCTATGTTCAGGGAAGCATGAATATTTTGTAGACAAATAGGAATGCTTTTGGCATACTCAACGTACTGAACATAATTGTGCAATGTTTTTTCTATTTTAGCTTTATGCTTGTAATTTGAAATTTTAAAATAATGTTTTTTTTAATTAAAAATTCGTTGATTTTGAAGTGACAACTGAAAAGTTTCATTAAGCATTTTGAAAGAAGTCATACTTGCATATTAAGCGGGATTAAGAACTGTAGGGTTTTTTGGTTGGTTGGTTTAATTTGGGTTGTTTTGACAAGTCTGTGAAAACAAAAAGCCATTAGTTGTTGAATACTTTAATAAAATGCCCTACAGTGGGGCACAAAAGCAGATTATGGGGCATAATAAATTCTAGTGTTGCCAGTGTGTGGTCATAACTATAATACAGGTACCTGGGCACTTTCTTTCAGATGGGCTTGCTCAAGAGAGAGGGAGTTGTTCCTGTCATAGAATCAAAGAATAGGGTTGGAAAGGACCTTAAGATCATCCAGTTCCAACCCCCCTGCCATGGGCAGGGACACCGCCCACTAAAATGGGTATCATAAAGTGAAAAATGTCAGGTTTTACGCTTTTTTCCTTCCTCTGTCACTTTTTCTGAAGTCAGAATGTTTGTTTTGTTTATGCGCTGCCAGACACCGTTTTGGGGGAAAAGAACAGGATATTTTTCAATAAATTGTTCTGTGAAAATGTCTCTTACAGTTAAGGTCAAAAAATACTTGTGAAAAATAATTTCAACTGGTGTGGAATATTTTTCTTAATCAGGTTAGAGGTACTGTGGTTATAAATCAGACCAAAAAAGAAAAGATCTGACAGAACAGTGTATTATGTTCTGGACAAACACAGTCAGAATGGTAAATCTGTGGGGAAAAGTAATTACTGCAGGAAATGTATAATTGTTGCCAATGTGTAATATATTATATTACACATAATTATATTACACATAATATAGAAGCAAGTTGTTGATGTCTCTGTTTTTTTTCTATGACAAGGAGACAAAAGTAATAGCAAAGGAAGTTAAATTTTGGTGCTTCTCCTTTGAGCTTTATCCACAAGGAAAAGTTTAGCGAGCTGCGCTGTTGACGCGGACACGGCACGTAGCCAGTGGTGCAGGTGTTGTGCTTGGATGCAGGTGGATGGTTGGGCTTCTCTTGGGCCCTTCTCCTGGAGGAGTGGATGAATCTATGGGTTCTCCGAGGCGTTTTGTGAAAGAGTTCTCCCTGCTGGGAGCGTGGGACAGCCGGCTCCAGCGGGCTGGCAGGGGGAATGCAGAGGCAATACAAACCGCAATGTTTCCCAAAGCAACCCTCCCTCCCCCCAGCTTTGTTTCGGGAATGAGCTGTCATTCATAGCTGAGTCTGCACCCATTGTGCTTTTATGAGCAATTAAATAATTAACAATGTTGACATCTAAATTATATTTACTTGGCATTTGAGTTAACCCCTTGCTGAGACCTCTGGGAAAATTACACTTCTCGGAGCCAATGCTTGGGCAGACATTTCTGCCGCAGTTCTGTGGTTTCACGTTCGTGTCTTCCTTCCTGCTGTGACACCTGGAGACTTAGGAGTTGATTCTACAGCACATTTAGCATTTTGATGCTATGCAGTGAGATACTCTAATATCGAAGTCAGTGAGACCGTTTGTGCACTTGAAAGGAAATGTGTCCTTAAGCAAAATACTAATTGGCTTTTTGTTGGTTCCTAAGTGAAATGAAGTTAGATTTTTCACGGAATCGGTGCCTATCAAAGAAAGATACTTAAGCTATTTTTTTTTTTTTTTTTTTTTTTGGCTATAGTTTATACTGGAAAGTGTAGATGTATTTTTGTTTGGTTTTGGTGGTTTTTTTCCCTGTCAGTAAAATGGAAGTGTATTTTGTTAAGCTATAGTGAGGACAGCATCTCTTTGTATGCTTTTCTGTGGGTCCTCTCTCATTCAGCCCTTGGATTACCAGAAGTCTTAGAGCTTGGGAATCAGATGGTCATATATCAGCTCCTTTGATTTTTTACATCTTCTTAACTGATGAAGGCAATGTAGTCTCTATTGTTTCCAATGCATCTCAAACATTAAAATAGTGCTGTAATCAAGTCAAATCATAGCTTGTCCCTCAACAGAGCTTAAAGAAGAGCAATCCTTCTCTTGGCTTTTCCTAGCCATTTATCTCAGCGGTGCAGGCTATTATCAGGAAATAAACCCAGATCCAATTAACTTTATCACTTAATTAAAGACATATTCTTGGATTTATACTTTACTGACCTCACTGCTATTGAAATTAAATTATTTAACTTCTGAAAAAAGCCTCTGCAAGTTCACACTTCTCCATTCATTTAACTGTGCTGTTTAATGCCAATCAGCCAAGTTGTTCATTTGACTGCGGAAATAATAATATGATTAAAAGCGTTTGGGTAGATGCTACTTTACTCAGCTCTAGGGATTCATTCATTCCTTCTCTGGTTGTCTTTCTGCCTCTCAAACATATCCACGCTGGCATTTCTTTCCTCCTCCCACCTCCCTTCTACCTTTTGAAAGATAAAACACACTCGCAATGATAGAGCTTACTTGCAGAAAGCAGATGAAACCGTGAGGACCTTGGGAGAGTCTTGCCTCTATTGACAGAGACAGAATAACTGTGCTATTGTGTTTTGGTTTGATTTTTGCTTTCCTTTCTATCAATTTATTTATTTTTATCTAAATATTTGGTTTAAGAACAATCGGCTTTTGGGATGTGAGGTTTGGAAGGGGTTGTTAGCTCTCCAGTTTTTTTCTTAAGCTGATGCTGGCCAGTTCAGAGCCCAAACTCTAACCTTGAGTTCTGGAGCCAGTTTGACAGGCAGTGCTTTTTCAGGCTTGTGTCCCAAGGAAGTGAAGTTTGTTTCATTGCTTTCTCAGTCCCATCCCGTCTCTTCTCCGCTTCCAAAGTATTTTGTAATTAATTCTCCTGCTTAACTCAATGTGAAAATGAAGCTGAAGTCTCAAAGATCATTAAAAGTACAGTAACTTTCCTAATAGGTATCCAGGGATAGGACAAAATACCCCAAGTAATGTTTCAGCTGACGGAGAAAGGACTTAACTTAGCAATCTCACCTAACAGCTGCTGGCCAGCTGCTTTGCATGTGCGTAGGTGCTCTTGTTATTCCTGTATCTTAGGGAGGATTTCTGTTTGTTATGGTCAGTGGGAAGGTAGCTGTCAAGAAAGTTAAAAACAACCCAGAAAGCAGCATTGTGACTTCTGTTCAGGGAATTAAACAGCTATGCTATAGCTCCAACCATTTTGTTCTCAGAGCCGCTGCAATCAGTGTAGAAAAGCTTAGCATGCTGTGATGTGCTCGCTCCAGGAGATTTCAGTTTTTTGAAGCGTGTTCATTTACTTTCATGTGTTGTGCTTTATGTGAAACCCCTACTGTCTACTGGTGGGTGGGGAAAAGCAACTTGAGCACAGTGTGAGGATTATCCTTCCAGAACAGGCAACAAAGCATTTGCATTTTAAGAGGGGAAAAAAATGATGGGTCTTTCCTCTTAGAAAGGTGTTTTGCTCCCATTAGTCCATCAGCAGGAGATAAGAGCTGATGACCTGATGCTCCCCCCTTCTTCTCTTTTAATTCCATAATTAAAATTCTGCCTTTCTCTTCCAGAACTTCTTGTTCTTGCTTGAGTTCTCTACCCATTTCTTCATTTATATAGGAGCTATGTGTTTATGGCATTAGGGTTTTGACTGTTGGCTCACTTTGAAGCAAAGAATTATTTCTCTAGAAACAGGTAGAAGCCTGGTAGGGGAATGTACTTCTATTGGTTCGGTTTATGTTATGGGGGGTTTGTTTTGTTCTTTTTCTTTCTGCCAGAAGAAAAGAGAGTTCAAAATGGGTTGAACTCAAAGTAGCTGTAAAGTATCTGAACACTGGAAAGTTCAGGGGAATTTTTTAAGAGAGACTTGCAATGGGCACTTCATAGAACTGAAGGTCAGAAGGGACCAAAGATAAACAGATGTCTAGAATTCAGCTGGTGGGACACTGATTCCCCTTCATGTATTTTCTGCTGAGCAGTAGGATGAAAGGAGCTAGAATTATCAGGTTTCTGTAGGTAAGTTGAGTTTGTGAAGTGCTCCTGGACTTGTGGCTTACTTCATGGGAGCCCTCTGCTTCCTCACAATGAACCCACCTAGTAAGTTTTATTGAACTACTACAGTTTAGCTGGGTTATTTCAATCCATCCGTATATACATCGCATCTCGTTGATGTGATGTGATTAATGTTTTAGATTTGGTGAGAGTGTTTGCTGAAGGTTTTGCGTGTGTATGTCCAGGTTTATTAGGAGGCAGAAAAAAAAAGAATGAAAAATTAAGCTGTGCACAATTCTTCCTTAAAAACTGCTTTTTGAGATTTGCATTCATAATTATCCTGGAAACATGGATGTACTTCAGGGCAGATTAGCATCTGCTAGTGAGAGTTTAGGAGAATTAACCCTGTCATGGTTGATTATAGAACAGAGTCTCAGATTGAGTCAATTTGACCTGCAATTTTCTTGTTTGTTCTTGAAGCAGTGATTTTTAAGTGTGGATTGAGAGCCAGCAATGCCTGGCTTCTAATCCAGGCTCTCATGCTGTCTGGGCTTGACCTGCTGCTCCTTCCTGTTGTATTTGTTTTCTCTTCCTTGGCATAGGAGTGACACTACTTACCTTTCCTGACACGTGATGCTATGCTCAATTAAGATTTGTAACCTCTCTGAAATCTTTGCTGAAAAGACTTGGGGTATCAAAACTGCTGGGTTTTTTCAGCCTTGCATGTGCAAACTTTGGTGTTTCTCCTGTGTTTACATTATAATAATCATTTCATTGAGTATTCCTGCCATCTTTTACACTAGCTCAGATTTTTAGTTTCAATATTCTGACCAGATATTATGTTGGGCTTTGAGATCTACTAAAAAGGTAATTTCAAATCTAATTTATTTTTCCAAACACAGGGGGAGAAAAGCCATGGTACAGTGTGCTCTCTGTATTTTAGCAGAACATATTGCACAGCAAAAAAAAAGGAGTATTTTTCCCAATTAAGTTAAATTAAAATCTAATTAAAAAGTGTTGCGTCAGCTTGCAGTTTACTACGCTAAATGCTCCTCTAGTATTTTATTACAAATACTTTCCTACTTGAACAATTCCAGCTCTCCTGCAGCTCTAAAAAAAGGTCCATTCTTCCACTGGAGCATATTTCATTACTTGCCTCTACCCTGATAGTTACAGGGTGTTCTTTTATTATTGGGGACTTCAAAATGTTTCTCTGTTCTGTCATAGATGTGCCATAGCCCACCTCCAGAAGGGTCAGTCCTTGATGCTGTGGACACCGGAGCTATCTTCTTGAACTCATTATTGCAGGTACTTTAGGAGAATGGTGACAAATAGGTGTTGCATGCAAATGCATTAGTAAAGTAGATGTTAGAGGAATAAATAAGAGAATAGCAAGCTGAGGTGAATAATTCACTGAGCAATTAGGAGAATCCTTGAGAGCTGAAAGATGAGTCAACACTGTGCACTGTTTCCCCCAGCCTTTGAAAGGAGCACCTGTGAGTCCTGGCGCCATTCCTGACCAGGTCATGTTTGTCCGGCTGCTACTTCATCCATCTTGCAGTTATTTAATCCAGTTTAGAAAAAGGAAGTGAAATGTTTAAGCTGGTTTCCTAAGGAAATGAGGCTTAAGCAGTCATTCCTTGTGCCAAATCTGACAGAATTTTGTGGAAGTCAGCATCTGGGATCCGAAGAGAGACCAAATTAATGTTGACGTTAGGAAAAAGCGAGGCAACAGTCATCAGGATGCAGAAGTCTGAACTGGTCAAAACACATACTGTTCCTTGCCAAGCCAGTCAACAAGCCCAGATTTTATGCAGAAGTAATGGAAGGAAAGCTAAGATTACTGAAAGGAAAAACAGGAGGGATTTAGCTGTGATTATGACGAAGACACAAAGTATGGGATGAGGCAGAGAACCATAATGTTAGGTTAGGAGATATAGAAAAGGTCTAATGGTATTGTGGTAGGGATGACATAGAAGGCTTGAGACAGGAATAGAAAACAAATCTTCCGCAGTTCTGAAACAATGTGCTTTTCTGTCCTGAGGCAGCATGAAAGAACAGGTGAATCAATATTCGGTGATGTTCCTGCATTTGTAAGGGGACTGAGAGGAAGGAATTTGTTTTCAGTGATGCTAAGGCCTAGTTACTAGTAGTAGCCTGGATTCAAGGTGCTTGAGGTCAGTCTCTAAATAAGTGTGACATATGATGCAAACATCCTCTCTGTATCTGGAAAACTTGATATTTATCTGCAGTTTAAGATCTGTCCATCTGAATTGTGGACTCGGTCCCTTTCTGCCAAAGCACCATCTGCTGCAGTACCATCATGATGTTCACATCACAGCATATCAGAAACAAGAGGAATTTGGCATAAGGCAGCGAGAGGAGATGGGAAAAGAGTGCAAGAATGCATAGGGGACCATGTCCAAGTCAAGTGCAATGAAATACGCTGCTCTGGTAATAAAGATGGTTTAAAGAAGAAGGGGGAATTCAGGGATTCAAGTAGCAGAAACAGTCGATGTGAGATAGGTGAAGGAGAGATCAATGTTTATTGGAGGGAGAGGAAGCAGGAGAGAGAATATTGGCAGTGAAGTAAAGCCTGAATTGGTAGTTGAAATAGGCTGCCGAGTGCAGAGAACCAGCCAGGGAGCAAGCTTGATATTTTCGTTGTTCTCTTTTCCTCTGGGGTGACAGAAACAAATCTATTGAAGTCACAGAACATGTTTAAGTGCCTTTTGAATATTTTTCTGTTAATGACTCTCCTGGCAGTCCTTCAAAATCCATAAGCTTGTTGGTTTAAAGAGCTTTTTTTATTAACACGCTCTCCTTAATCACTTTCTTTTGTTGTCCTTCATAAAGGGAAAAAAAAGGAGACAAGGCATGAAAAACAAACTTCTTGTTCTTTCTAAGGGGAAGAGGTTTTGCCATCTACACCAGTGGTATGTTAATATGGATCATGAACTCTTATCTATGTGATGGTTCTGAACACCTTGGTAGGGCCAGATCACTATGCACACTTCTACTGTTACGGAAAAAGGAGAGTTCTTCCTTTCAGCTTCCTGTGTTTGGAGCAGAGCTTTGAGCAGTTCACCATTAAGGCAAGACAGTCTTTTAAAAAGCGATATATTGTTGAATAAAAAGGAATTACTAAACTAAAGGTAAACTCCATGTGCAACCTATTAAATTATCCACGATTTAGACTGTGTTCTCAAGTTTTACACACCAAAATGTCTAACTGTAGACACGCAAAGTAATCAGCAGGTCCCCAAACGTGTAATATTGTTCTTCATAGGGTTCTTCTTCTTGTTTGCACAGCTGCCAGATGGTGTATGCCATATCCCATTTCACCACATTATTATTATTTCTGTCTAAAGGTTGGTGAGTGCTACAAGCCGGATGGGATATTTCACACTTGAAGCTCATCTGTGAGTTTGATCCGTGTATTAACAAAGACTGAATTTTTGCAAACTCTTAGGCTGCCAAGAATTTTGTTTATGAAAAGTGTAAGTTCTCGATTGGCTTAATGCTTGGCTGTTCAACTCCTAATAATCTTAGCCCAGTGCCTACTTTTCTCATCCTCACCTTCTATGAGAGTTTCTTCTTTTCCCAGCAAAAATACATTGTGATCATAGAATCAAAATAGTTTCAGTTGGAAGGACCTTTAAAGATCATCTAGTCCAGCCCCTCCTACAATAGCAGGGACATCTTTGGCTAGATCAGATTGCTCAGAGCCCTATCCACCCACAGGCATTTTGAACTTGATCTTCGCCTATTTGTGCCTTAACACTATCCACTTTCTCCCTTACCTCTGAATTCCTTAATTGACCTCTCTGTGACTGCTATCTGCAGCTTTTGCCCTTTAGGTTCTCCTCATATTCTCTGCCAACTGAATCCTTCCTTACATACTGCGCTGAAACTGACTTTTACCCTTCTTGCCACCACTGCACATTTTCAGGCTAAGTCTTTCTCTTTGGAGCCCGTGTCCACGTAGTCATATCTTCTCATCTTTTCTTTGGTCTTGATTGCTGTCACTGTATTTGGCTCATTTGAAATGCTGTTGCTAAAATAATCCTGCTTATGCATCACACTGGTTACATTAACTCTCTTTCTTCTTCGTATCAGTGATTCTCCTTTCATCTCCTTAGATGATTTCAGCCTTTGGCATGTTCATGTTTTCTAAAATAAGTCCTTCTTCGTTGCCTATGTATGTTGTGGCACGTGCAATAGTAAATGTGCACTGGATGAGAGGCTAGATCCATGGGTACCTAAATGTACAGTCCAGTTTTCCCAGGAAGGAGAGAATGAATGAGTTGTGCTGTGGAAATCAGCGTATGGCTGTTGCTGCCTTCTATTCCTGCTTATGTTGTAGTTGCTGTTTATGATCTTAGGGAATTCATTTTACATTTCTATGCTTGTTTGCTCCCCTGCATAACTGAGAGAATTGTAATTGGCAATGCTGTGAAGCTAAGCCCAATTGTGCACTATGAGTTGCTTCCACAGCACAGTCATAAGCATGACAGAAAAACCTAAAAAGAAGGAATGAGCAATGTTTGAAGCTTTTCATAGATGATTTTCACAGTCTTTCCCTGGTGTGTGTGTGTTTGCTTTCACAGTCAAAAGCATTCTTGGCAAAGGTAATTTCTGAGTGAAAAGAATACCCCAGCTGTTTATCTGTTATGCCTTTTGTCACCAGGGAGTCAAAAGTTGGACTCCACAATAAAGCAATCAGTTGCATAGAATTTGGTTTGCTCTAATGGGAAAGGAAGACAGCGGCTATTTAAAATATCTATTCAGCAGCGTTAAACAAACAGAAAAAGCTTTTATAAAGTATGTATCAGTTTTTGATCATTTTTTGCGTGGTCAATGCTGTTGTTCATCCAACAGCTGAAGACAGCAACTCTTTGAAAGAGTCAGAATAGAAAAAAACAAGGTAACTTAGCCCGAGCCTCTGTTTTTCCACAGAGTAATGAAAAAAGAGGTAGAAAGTGAATTTGGTACTGGAATGGGCTGAGGCTCGTCTGTCAGCCTGTAAGGCTTATTTCACCCATCTTCAATTGCTTGTACAGATGCATGTCACGGCCATTATTATACTAAGAGCATCTTACTTCATCTGCGTGTTGTCATCAGATTTCAATAATTCTGCAAAGATGATATCTCCTTTGCATCCTGCAGGATGAATAAGCACATGATTCCTTGCAATATAAGTGATAATTCCTTTTAACAACTTATATACAAACAATGAAATGGAAGCACTGTTTACTATACCTTATATGCGGTTCTAAAGTATAGGCTCATTTTTCATCTGTTGTCAATTCAGTTAACTTCAAAGTCATTCCAGCAGCTCTCCTGGGACTAGTCTTTAAATTCACATGTTGCATCCTCTTTTATGCTTATATAAGTGTCAGGATTGTACAGTCTGACCCTCATGCAATGAGGTAGAATTCAATAATCAGAGCTGTTGACTTTTCCACCTTCCCAGTACTTCAAATTTCTAGATAAATGGGCCAAAATAATTAAATATAGTGCCTCAATCTTATCGAGAATCCAGCGCCCCAAAAATCCTAATTCCTCTTTTCAGTGGCTCTGCATCAATGCAGAAACTTATGTTGGCAGAGTGGTTGTTTCTGCCATTTATTTGCGTGTTCAGCTTCAGACTCTGATAGTTGTAGCCATGCCGGCAAGGCTATGGGACAATTTAATATGTAAAGTAAAAGATGGCATTAAATAGGGCAGGAACTCCTGAATGAAGCAGGGATGAAAAAGCCTTTCCGTTTCCTTTGTTTATTCCTTGGTCATATGTTAGTGCCAAATCTCATGAAGTTGCAACTTCATTTCTTCAAATCGTCAAGGGCTCAAGACCAGAGACAGCTCTGTGTTTAGGCTTAAGGTTGAGGTATAGCTGCAGGGTAAGTTGAAAGACCAACTTCTTCCCACTGTTTCCATCTTGGTTTTATTCATTTTGAATCCTACAGTCATAGAAATAAAGATACATTTTGACTGGAATATTGGGCATAGATGGCAAGGTGCTGGCAGCCGGAGGCGCTGCAGGGATGGTCTCTGTGAAGAAAGGCCAGGGGCTCCCCTATGCCAGGCATAGCCGGCTTTGGTGGCCAGACTACAGGACATGGTTGAGCCCATCAGCCATATGTGTAACACCTCTGTAAAAATGTTTGTTGGAAGGTAAAAATGCTGTCAAGGACGGGGGGCAGTGTAAGAAACAGGCCTGAAAACTCCCTTTGAGAAGGAGGCGAGGAGGTGCTCCAGATACCCCTGTAGCGCGTGGAGAGGACCACAGTGGAACAGGAGGCTGCAGCCTCTGAGGAACTCTACTCCGGAGCATGTCAACATGCCCTGAGGAGACCAAACCAGAGGAAATGCTATTCCTGAAGGACTGCAGCCAGTGGAGAGGAACCTTGCTGCCCTGTTGAGCAGGGGGAGTGAGAGAGCAGCTGGAGGGGAGGCTGGCTGCCAGCCATGTTCAGCCCATCTCACCTGGAAAAGGCAGGCTAGCTCTGATTTGTTCCTTGTCCTTCAGTGTTGCCAAACTGTGGTATTGTATGAGTAGGAGAAACCAGATAGGTCAATACAAAAAATGATCAAGCTACTCAGGCTTGCTGTGCTGTGAATTTAAACTAAAATATAACTTAACCCCTGGATTATGCCAAAAAATAGAGCAAATTAAAAGAATAAATTATCCCCAAGTGCCATTTAGGCTTATCTTGTTCAGCATGAGCACTGAAATGCACAGTCAGAACAGGCACAAATTGATTCATATTGTGTTTTACTTTCCCCCAGTCAATAGGAGTTCTATTCATTAAAGAAATATTACCGTAACTTTCAGCTATTTCATAAGCCTTTTTCTTCTGGGTCAGGATCCAAGTTTTAATTTAAAATCAGAGGAAGTAAAGAAATTATATGATGATGAATCTTTAAAGAGTATATCCACCTTAGCCCTGCTCAAGACAAAAGGCATAGACATAAGTGTGTTATGGATAACTTTTGCATCACAGAGCTTGGAGCTCTGGATGGACCTTTGCAAGGACTCTGCAAAGAAAGGCCTGGCGTGCCATCTGTCTGGCTGCTTTACCTTGCTTGCAGTTGAATTGTCACTCCTAGTTTGGATATTTGTAGTTATAGCTCTCTATAAACAGTAGCCAAAATTGCAGTTACTTCTTTGTGCTTGTATGTTTTCCAGTTAATGTTTGTTTCTGTTGGACAAATGCTTTGCCAGTGAATCAAGGTGGGCTATTGGAGTGTGGAGCTCCTGTGAATACATGGTAATATCTGCTCTGGAGGAGGGAAAGAAAATTTTCTTGGATGTTTTAGGAGGACCATCAGAAATAGTATCCCCAGGCAGTGGGAAAGGGCAAGGGATTATGGTACCATCTTGTCTCATGACTGTTATGAAAATGTGAAATGCTGCAGGAACAAGGCGTAGATTCATAGAGCAGTAACTCGGAGAGAGGAAGACCTCTTCTTTCACTCTATAGTGCTTTATTTTTTAATTCAGTGACATTTTTTCTTAGCAGATTTAACAATCTTCAGTACTTAGCAGTACTGTAATAGGTTTTATAGCATTGAGAAAGACTTAAATGATTGCTTATCATTAAAATACGGAACTTTTCTTTGCCTTGGATTTTATCCTTGGAAGTGATGGGAAAGATGGCAGATGAGCTTAATACGTACACGTGCTTGTGTGACGATCACATTACCTGGAAGTTTCGACTGTTGAAGAGTTGTTTTCATAATTGAAACTATTATTTATCTCCATTTTGCCAGATAAAATCTGGTAATCTAATATCAGGTATTCACTCCCATGCAAAAAGCATCTGTGTGGTTTGTTTGGTGGTGGTGGTTTTGTTTGTTGTTTTTTGTGTGTGTGTGTGTCGTTTTTTTAAGGTTTTTTTTTTTGGTTTTGCTTGTTTGTTTTTTTTTTCTTTAAAGAGAAGATATTTCTTCAGAAATGCATATTTTGGAAATGTTGTAGTCTGTGATTTTTGCAGGTCTCTGCTTAAACGTCCTTAGTTTGTAATCAGTATGTGCATCAGAATCGCTTTTTCAGCAATTACCATCACATAGCCCTATGGGTTGGTGAGGAGATGCAGAAGGTAGTGCTGATGTGAGAATATATTTTTTGTACAAGAAGAGATAATTCTTGGGTTTTTGTGATATGAAAATTTTCCTCCATTATGGTGCTATACTATATAATGTACTGAAGAGCTCAGGAAGTTCTCTCTGAAATTGGTTGTTAAAGGAGCTGCATATTCCTTCCAAGTGCTGAATAAAGGTAATTTAATGGAGAGAAGAAAATGAAACCAAACTGAAACACAGATAAAAGCTGTTTAATAAACTGCTTCACTTATGAAGATTATACATTCTTTGTTGTAATGATGCAGGATATTCAGATGGAGGCTTCCAACCACGTGTTTTAACAATCGGCGCCTTTAAATTTGAGAAACAAGAGGAAATAAACCAGTTTTAGAGGTTTTTCATTAACTTGTTTTTATTGGCAAATCTGCTTTTCCTGCCCAGTCTCTATGATATGCAAGTTCAAGTGTAACTTCTGTGAATTGAGTTTACAGGTACACCGAAACAATATCTCCCTTTCCAACATTAATAAGTCAGTTTTGTGATTCTGAACTAGTCTGAAACTAAGCTTGGAAGTGTTCTTTCACTTTCTTGGAGCATTCAAAATGTCAGTAAATCTCAGCAGTCTAAAGCAAAGAAAAAACTTACGTATTTCAGTGATTAAGTGACCTATATGCAATTTATCACTCTTTCAATGGAATCTAATGTTTCTGACTGCAAACGAACTTCAGACAGAGAACTTATTTTACTTAAAAACTATGTGATTCACTTAGGCAGCATATGTCTTGTTAAGGAAAGCAAATCTTACTGTTTAGAAGAAGATAGACTTACACTTAATTTCAAGCATAATTTAACAGTTGAAAAAATCTGTTCTATTTTTTATATATATAATTTTGTAATCAGATGTGTTTCCATCTCATATATTAAGTATGGGTAACTCAGTCTGTGGCATAAGCACAGCTTTAAAACATATACTTATTGAGAACTATTATAGTGATATGCAATACTCAGTCTTGAGGGTAAGCACTATAAAAATTGATAAAAAGCGGGAAGTCTTTAATTTTTCATTTGGCATTTATATACCAAAGACACGGTGCTTTTGCTGCACCTTGAATGGTACAGAGAATAAGAGCAGAGCTCTAGCTTGCTCTGCTGGGCAGGGCAAGATTCACTGGTGAGGAATTACACGTGTTGTTTGTGTAGCAAGGTCTGTAATGTTTAGAGAACCATTGCCAATGAGTGTCTGAAAAGAATTAATCCCTGAAGATAGAGTATTTAGCACAATCTCAACTGTGAAAAGCAATGACAGCAATGTACTTCAATTATCTGCTTCTGGGCACGGTTTGGGATCCTTTTTTCCTGCTTCTTTTCCCTCATTTCAAAGCAGTGTTGATAAAAACTAAGAACGTATCATTATACTTTCTTTTTCTTTTCCTCTCTCCTTCTCTCTTTTTCAAGGTGTAATGCTTTCTAGTCACTCAGTAATTTAGAGAGCCATTTTCCATCCTGGCTGAAGAATATCTAAAACATTTTGGAGTGCATGGGGATCCATGTGTGTGTTTCTGAGCACGTTAATATGTTTTTGAAAACATGAGAATCCCGGCATCTTACTTGATATAGCTTATATCTTCCAATTATGAAATTCTGAGAGCTCGTTTGTTGCTTTACGTGCTCTGTTATTGTCATGATACATTTTCCTTTTCAGAGATTTCAGTTTGTGGACACTGCTTCTTCATATGCACTGCTTCCTCCTTTCCGCCTTTAGTTCTTTGTTCCCCTCTTTCTCTCTTTCCCCCTTTTCATTTTTTCTTTCTCCCCTTTCCATTGCTGCAAGAGATCCCAAACTAAAACAAACTTGTAATACACACCACCGTTGACGTTCTGTAAAACAGACTCTTAGATAATCTGCCAAAGACAGCAGAGAAACTGCACTACAGTTCCTTTACCACAGGTAGATGCAGAATGGTAGTCAGTGGCTAGTTTCTTGATTATCATTCTTAACTGCTGTTTTCTCCCGCTGTCTTATGCAGTCTTAGCAGCCAAAAGGAGGAAAATTCTGGTTAGACTGAAGATGAATTGTATGAAACAAATCACCACTCATTTTTAAACGTGTACGAAGTCTGTAAATCTGCTGTTCTTCTAAAACTTGAAAGCTGATTATTTGATGGCAATGCACAGCATAAGTGCCAGATTCATCTACCGATTCTTTGCTGACCTTTCGACTTTCTTACTGCTGGGGGAACACATATTCTGTGATCCTGTCTTCATGCTGTTTCTTTTTGTCATTATCCATGATTCATCTTCCCTGTATCTTGTCAAACTTGAGTTATTTTTAATTCTTTGCTGAGCCTCCCTAAAGGCATTATATCTCTTGACACTGCACATGATCTCTCAGTCCCTATTGTCCTACCTTATTCAGATTCCTTGTGTTTATTCCCTACCCCTGACACAATTCCAATTATTATTCTTCTTTTTTAATGTATCTGTACATTTGCACAACAAACAGACACTTTCATTTTTCCAAGCAATCTGTATGAACGCATTAAACACAATGGGTCACAGTAACAAGTCCTTCAGGACCTCTGTTATCTTGTTGTTTGCAGCAGATTGTTCTGGGGCACAATTTTATAGCAAAATAGAGTTTAGCTTGTTTACTTAAACCTCTCACTTTATTAGCTCGAGTAATATCTGGAGAAGTTTGTAACTCTTCTCACTGGATCAACCATTTCTGCATTTTTAAAATGCAGATTGTGCTTAAAAACAATGCACAGCTTTTGTTCTGCATTGTGTTTTGAGTTATTTGCTAAGTGTATTAAAACTGGGTAACTTGTACAGGGGCTTCTTACCACTTATAAGGTTCCTATGTGTTTACTCAAGAAATACAGTATATGCAAGGCTTCTCGCTCCACAGGATAACACTTTTTGCACACTGGTGTCACTACTGAGTGCAAATCGCATATTTAAGTGAAAGGAGAGTCAAACTTGTTTGCATTTGTCCAAGATATGAAGGTGGTATTAAGCTTATTTTGTTTTGCTTTGTTGTTTTATTTTTTTTTCCCTTGTAGTAGTTAAACTCTTGTTGCTAAAAATTACACAAGTTGGTCAATTCTACTAAAAGTTATCTTTGCAAACCTCAGGAGTTTAGAATATAATCTCATCTTTAAAAGAACCAGTGTTGTCAAAAACAGGAAAGGCACAGTTTAAACATCCATCAATTGTAATTCTGCCTTGTTATGACTTTTCAGTCCTACTTCCATGTAAATTATTGTTTTCAGAATGTAGAAAACTGTATACAAGTGGCAGGGTTGCTGACATTCTTGCATAAGTTTTAGAAGTCAGTTCCAGTGATGTTTAGGAATGGCTTAACTCACACAGAAATCAGAAAATGGAACTGAAAAAATCAAAGCTACTTTGGTGCTTCTAGAGTCTCTACACAGAAATTGTATCTTCTTTTATTAATACTGCATTTGATTTATGAAATGTAAATGTGTAAGAGTAAATTACTGTTTTCAATGGAATTGGTGCTTAAAGAACTGAGAAAAGTACATATTGTGGTCCAGTGGAAGCTGCATGGCTGTGAGGAAAGTCCTATTTTCCAAGTACCCGTATGGAATTACTTTCACTATGTTTGCATGTGGGGCTGAACCAGAGTGTGTTTAGCTGGCCTGCTAATATTTTTGTTGTTTCATTATATTTCTTTGCAATATCTAGAAAACTAGTTAAAGATTAAATTTATGTTATAAAGTTGCACTGTTTTGGTTTGGTTTTATGTTTTTTTTTTTTAATTTCAGGAATGTGAATTAAATCTCTATTGTGGGAATAATTGTGAGGTAACTTTGAAATGTAAGCTTAGGAAAAATCATGCAGAGGGTGAGACAAGGCTATTAGTTTTGAAGTGCCATGGGTTATTCAGAGTAACATAAAGCCTTTGTGTGCATCTTTCAGGTGTGCATAAATTCTTTGACTTCTCATTTCACCTAACATAAACAACACTAGTTATTGTCCATGCCTGGTACTCCGTACTGCCTAACTCCATAGTGTTCTTAAGACTACTACGTGTTCCCAGAAGCCAAGTAAAGCCTGAGACTAAATTACTTCTTTTGCTGAAGACTAAATTAATGCTAGACTCTGAAAGGGGCAGTTCAGACCCTTGTGAGCTGCATGACCTAATATCCGATCCAAGGACTCAGTCTCAGCCCTGACAACTCCTTGTCAGGTCTCCTCAACTGGAGATGGTCAGTTGGCTATAAACTGCCAAGACCTGCAGCTCCTGTGTACTTCTGTCCAAGAAGAATGTTCAGCTCCAAAAAGCAGGGTTTATATCTTGTTTTTCTAGTTTCATTTAAAATGCCAGTTGTCATTCTTTGGTAAACATGTCAGATTCAATGTCTGACTCTTTTGTGGGGCAGGGTTGTCCAAGGAAAGCTTGTTTTGCTGTTGTGGGTGGCAACACTTTTTGCAGCATTGAACTCAAAATATATGAAACTCGGGTCCGAGTTTCATATGTGTTCACGCAATATCCTGTCCATTTCTCTAGTTCATCCAGGTAGTGGTGTGTTTGAATATCTAATCCATACAGGAACAAATTATTTTACTTTGTAAAGGTAATGGTATGTCCTGGAAAGATGAACTATTATGATTTTTAAAACACCCATGGATAAAAAAAATATTAAACCAAATCAGGAATGATACATGCAAGGGTCATGATCAGCAGGGATAGGTAGGCTAGGGCTTTGTTGTTTCCAGCCTCCTGCATATGGAGTATTTCTGCAGCCTTTGGCCATTACAAAAATGGGAGGTGAGGAAGGAGAGGAGAGACTGGACATTTATGTTCATGGATGTGCTTCTGTCTCCAAATCAATTGAGTTAGAAGAAAAGGAATGTGGAAGATTGATGATTAAATACCTCCCAAACTAGTGGAAAACACATAAACTTGTCAGTAGTAGCTGAACAAATTAATGAAAGGATTTCCAGCCACCAACCAAGCAATAGGCAGTAGTAAGTTTCTTTCCTATTATTAAGAGGCTTGTGGGCAGAACATCATTTTAATTTCTGGAGTGTTTCTCAGTCATAAAAATTTATAGATGAGTATGTCTTAGTCTTTCTGGTTTGCATGCCCTGCCACTAGTAGATTATGAGTAGTAGAGCTTGATAAATAGTCATCTGGCCTTATCTGCTCCTTTCTTATGCTCTCATGGAAAGCTTGTTTAGTTTTATTCTACACCTTTCCTGGTTTAGAGCTGATAAATACTTAACATTGAAATTGCATAAACAGTGTCTGTGTTTTTAATGTTTTTCAGAACTAAAATGCCTGATCTGATCTTATTTCACTTTTTTCAGAAAATAAACAGGATGCAATAGGTTTTTATTATCTTCTGTTCCAAAACTCTGTCAGATTAGCTGCAAAATAACCTTTGTTTGACAATGTTGTATAAATACTTTTTTTTTTGAATGGTGGTGATACCAAAAGGCTTAAGACCAATGGCTTTGAAGTATTGTCCAATTGTGTCAGTATATACTGCATTAGGAAATATTTTAACTTTTGTAGCTTTGAAGGGTGTCTTAACATTGAGCAAAAGCTGGCGTGTTTCTTCACCACATGGAAATGAAGAAATAGTCAAAACCACTTTTCCTTTCTTGATAGTCTTTTATTGGGTGATATTGAGTGACCACTTCAAAGATGAAATCCCTGCATTTGTGTGTTTGCATAGAACTTAGCTCCAGCCTAACTGGGGCCTAAGGAACTGCTGTAGTACAAAATGACTGCTGACTTTTTGGGAAAAGGAACAATGTTTTAAATCACACTTTTGCGAATATAGAATATCAGTGCCTCTTTGTAAGAAAGGATGGGTTACATGGGTTGCTCTTTACAAAACGCAAGACAAGGGGGATTTGGAGTTTGTTTGTTTGGTTTTTTTTTTCCCAGAAAACGCTGTCAAAAAAAGCAGACAAACTTCAGAAAGATGAAAATGGAACTGTATCTTGATATATTTTCTTTTATTGAATTTGGTAGCAGGGAAAAAAAAGGATAAAAAAACCTAGATGTGAAATGTAGAAAAAAGAAAAGGTGTCAATAAGTCTTTGGAAAATAAAGAAAGCTCTCTGAGTTTTCATCTTAAAAAGAAAATCTTTAAAATATCCTTTGGATTGAAACAAATTGTCTGATCGTACTGGCATCAGTAGTTTTAATAAGACTGTCCATTCTGAACTCTGCTAATAGTTCATTAGATTTCTTACTGGTGTGGTATACTGATTATGTCGCATAGTATTGAATACTTGAAATATTCCGTTCTGGTGGCTTTAATTTATTTCTACATTTGCAGGAGTAGGTACAGTTTCAGGATGGGAACTGATTGGGTCTTTAGCCTATGTAAAGAACTACAGAAGAAAACCACTGAGTAGGAACTATCCTTTCAATTTCATCACTTTAGCAACTATGGAACTCTGAAAGAGAAACCTGAGGGGTGAAGACTGTGACAAATGCCTTTAGATATTAATCTGCCTTTCAGTCAGTAAACTCTCTGTGGTCGTTGTCTTCTTGCCTTAAGATGCCTTTCATCTGTGTGAATTTTTATCTGACCTTTATGAAAATGGAACGCAAGGTTGAAGGATTTAAGTAGTATTTTGATGTTTTGTTTTAAGGAAGTGTTGAACTTAGTGAAAAGAGGCTTTTTGAGTGAGCAATTGAAATGTGCTGAGATTTTACATAATGGGTCAATAAGAAGTGAAAATTTCACCTGTTTAACTTTGTTTTCCAGTAGTCTCCCTACTGAAAAGCAAAACAAAATTTCATTATTATCATAGTGTGGGGTGATAGATATTCTCATGATAGGAAAAAAAATTGTATGGCAAACAGAACAAAAACAGGAGCAAAAAGTATTATTGTGCTTACAACTGTTGGATAAAGTTCAAAAAAAGTGATATTATTCCTAAATTGTAAGTATTCATTAACAGCAAAGAATACATTTTCTGCATGCGGATACATATATTTAATAGAAATTAGTTATTCCCCCTTCTCAAATATAATTTTAAAAGAACTGTGCAACCTTTATTTCTCTGTAGCATCTGACAGTATTTAACAGTTTTGTTTCCTTTTATTTTCTTTTGTGGAAGTGCTCTGAAATTTAGCTTAAATGGAGATTTTCTTGTTGATTCAATATTGTTTTGATCTAAAAATACCTATGTGGCATGGTAGACAGTGCCATATGATTCAGAATTCCTCAGTCTTGCCTCACACAAAAACCAGCAATCATGTCATGAGCAGATACAAATCACAAGCAATACAAACTAGAGAGTTTTACATGGTATTTGGTTCCTCTATATCCCCTTTCTCATCCTTTTCTA
This sequence comes from Psilopsiagon aurifrons, assembly GCA_025447955.1. Classification (NCBI taxonomy): domain Eukaryota; kingdom Metazoa; phylum Chordata; class Aves; order Psittaciformes; family Psittacidae; genus Psilopsiagon; species Psilopsiagon aurifrons. The sequence goes on from JAOEHY010036341.1 coordinate 174,080, forward strand.
AATATCCACAGGTGATTCAAATAGCAGGAATCCCCTGGACTCTTGGATTTCAGTGGTATCAAACTTTGTGGACGGGCATAAAAACCAGTGGAAAAATAAGCAAAAGGGAAAGTTTTGTTTGATCTTCTGGAGCATCTATTGTGTACATTTTTGATTTTTCCTGGGGCTTTCCCTTTGAAATTAAACTGCTCTATCTGGTTGAAAGGCCCAGGTTTTCTTTTTCTTGTCTATGTAGATATGACATCATGACAGCCCTGGGTCTTTTCAAAGAGAGGGGAAGGGTTATTGCCAGAAGAAGGTCCAGCACGTACATCTCCACTATGCTGACTGGTTTGTCAGGGAAAAGAAGACATAAGAAGAACTAGCAGAGGAGGGCTTTGTAGAAGAGAGGAATGAAACACAGCATTAGGGTAATATCTTCAGAAATGTGGAGCTCCTCCTATGCCAACCCATGGATGCTATCAGTAATGATGATGCCATCACAGTCAGGTGCAAAAGCAACACCAGATCTTTGCTCTCTGCCTAGGGCCATGAGAGATGTCTGAAGAAATCTCTCTCCACAAGAACCATTGACTTTTATTTACTTTTAAACTGTTTCCTGGCTTCCGGGCTGATATCAGTTGCACCTCTTGGCTGGGCTGTCCTTTCTTTCCACAGCTAATATTTTGATGATACTCAAGCAAGCACTGTTTTTGCAGAATAACCATGTAGAAGAGGAGGATGAGAGTGCCTTTTCCAGTACTGCACTTTTGGGGCGCTCTTCTTTCAGGTGGGCACTGGGTTTAGGGAGTTATTTTGGCTTCTAGCTCTTTTCCAGTTTTAACCTCTACTTATTTCAAGTGCAGACATGTTGCTCTGCCCTAGGTTCCTCACTCAACTTGCTTGAAACAAACTGTCTCCCTCTTCAACATCCTTTGAAGTATACCCTTTTAATGTGAATGGGCTGCTTCTAGGGGAAGACTTAATTGACTTTCTTTTTCTGCTCCATTTTTTGAAAAGGGATAGCTATCCTTTTGATTTTGCTGCCTTTGTATGCTTCAGGCGGCTCTGAGTAAGGACATTTGAAATGTGTTGACATTTCAGATGGATCACTGACAGCCTTTCATGGTTTTACATAGTGGCCTGCATCAAGTTGCTTTGTAAAAACTGCATTGTCATATGGATTGTGTTCCTAATATTTCATATTTTAAGCAGACATGTGGATGCATGGAGAAGTAACTAAAGAGGATCTGTGTGCACCAAGATTATGAAAGTCGAGACTGAAGGCAGAGGTGGAAGTCTTGTCTGTGGAGAATGTCCTGCCGGCATGGAGCTAGTTTAGAAGGGCAGCTTTCTGCTCCTGCCTGCTCTGCATCCAGAAACACGCAGGTGTTTCTATGCTGTGTGATCCCATCACTTTGATCAAGATGGTTTGTGAGGTTCAGTGTTCAGCAAATAGTACATATAATAGGTGAACTGATTTCTATCTGCTTCTGAGCTGACTTGGTTTTGGCTAGGATAAGGTGTTGCATAATTAATCCTTCCCTTACAGGGAAACCAATGTGCCGCTTCTTTGGACCTCATGATTTGATCCAGTCTCTTTATGGTGGCAGGGCTTTGAAGTCACTTGGTACAGGCAAACTGCTAATATGACAAGTTAGATTTGTTGTTCCTGTAGATAGTGGTGTCGAAAGTAGTAGTTTTTAAGTATCAGAAGTAGAAAAATGATGAAATTGCCAAGCACTTGGGTAACTTTACACACTTCTTTTGCCACTTGAGGTCCCTCTTGAATGGATGGCTCTGATGATGGGGACCAAAATGCTTTTTGGAAAGCCTTTTTATTAACAAAATTGATTACAATTTCCTCAGGTCTTTGTGCAAAAGAATGTCTGGGCAGACCCAGTCATATCTAAGTAGATGCAGTGGCAAAATTAGTTTCTTGGGAGTATTAGGTATGCTCATACTCAGTAAAGTATGTTTCCCCATTCAACAGGGGAAACAAAAGTACTTTTCAGAATAGGGAGAAATGGTGAGCAAATGTAAGTAGAACCTTGATGGTGTGTGATCTTGAGAATATTGCACAATGAGATTCAGAATCAGGTTAGAATCATTCATAAAATTCATTCATTCATCAGTTTCATAGAGTATGAGATTAGAATCCCTTTTACTGGTCCTTCCTCACTGCCCCCACTCCCTAAAACTGTAAATGAGGTGCCAAGGATCAGCTGTTGCTCTGCCTTGTGTGCCTTGTGTTGGTGGATCCATGTTGCATCTCCCTAGGTCTCCTTTGTCTCTGGTGTTGATAACAGTTCCTTGCTGCTGCACAGACTGTGCCTTTATTTATCTGCAGTGCAGGAGAGTATCCAGTGACAGGACCCATGCTTGCTTTAGCAGATTCTCCTTGGTTTTCTTTTCTTTTTCTTCTCAAAAATCCCTCTCCATCATGAAATAGAGTCATTGGAAGGCACTTGCCCGCTGTACATGACATGTGTCTGAGAGCTGAGAAAGAAATAAATTAACTATGAACCGGGTCTTGGTTCTTTCTGTTATTAGCTTTTTTTAAGCAATCGCCTTGTCAGAATTCACCCTTTTTCCTGCTCCTGAAAGCAGATGAGTGTGCTGGCCAACATCAGCCACATCTATTGCGAGCAGCAAGTTCCACAGGGAAGTGGTTCCTGGGTAAGGATGTTGCCCCATGGAGTGTATCACCCGCCTGTGGCATCTCTGTCTCTCTCTCCTCAGGGCATCTTCCTCCTCATGGAGGAGGAGGGAGGATGGAAGCAGGGCCTTCCTTGGGGAGTATGGGAAGGGGGTTGCACTGAGCCACAGGATGCAGGAGGGAACTGTTTCAATAGCAGGTCACAGGGAAGGGGAGTCACAGGGCACTTTTTATGTTTGCTTGTTTATACTTACATTTGTTGTGGAATAGCTGTTTTGGTTATAATGGTGTGTAAGGAATACTGCCAGAAATGGAAAACATTCATTTGAATTTTTAATGAAGCTGATTGTACCTCTTTTCCAGTTAATTTCCATGAATATTCTACAGAATATAAAGGGAATATTCACTGGAGCAATAAATATTATGCTAATTCTGTGGCACAAAAATGGTAAGTGAGTTTTGAATTCATAATTGTATCTATAATGATAACCTATTTTATACAGTACTCATCCAAAACCATGCTTCATTTGCATTGAAGTCAGACTTGAGTGTGTTTCTAGACTTCAGGGTGTGTGCACAGCTTCTGCACAATCAGTGCATGGGCAACGGATCTAAAACACACCAAGCAAGACTATGCCCAACCCAAGTATTACAAATTTTAGGTGACAAAAACCCAAACCAAACCTTAAATCCAAACAAGCAGCAACCTGTCCTGGTTGTATGAAATTATTCACTATTCTTGACCTCATCCCAAATAGTGGAAAAATATTAGGAACTACAATTTGTTGATAGGGTTTGTTTTTTCAGCAAAGTCTTTATTCTTCACAAGGATAGTTCTTCCAGACATTACAGCTGTGGAATAATTCCTTTCACCAGGAAGTCCAGCATAAAAGCCATCAAACAGGGCAAAATGGAGGGAAGAGGTGCAATAAAGCAGTGGAATGGGATGAGAGAAATGTAAAGGCATTGTGCACCTAATCCCCAGGAATAACCGATTTAGAACAACGATTCTTAGTAATCTCATACAAGTTAGATTTGAACCTTTTTGAAAGTATGTTAGTATTAGGAATTGTTTTTATATACTATTATATTATTTTCTCCATATACTTTATATAATCTTACCTAATGGGATTTGCCTCTAATAATTGCAAGAAATGTTTTCCTGGGTATTGTCAATCAGTTCTCAATTCTCCTTTCTAGGTAGTCATATATCTCTCATAACTGTCAGAGATAGATCATTCCATCTCTTATCCATGTGAGTTGCCTTTTTGACTTGCTGTAAACCTGTCCTGATTTTTGTTACTGCCTTATTCAAGGGGATATTTTTCCATGAAATCTTGCCTTATTTGTTGTCATAGAATCAGAGATGCGTTAAGGTTGGAAAGGACCTGAAGAGCATCTAGTTTCATCTCTAAACGTAACGTGAAGTGTGACATAGAATGCTTTGTGAGCTTGGTGCTGAGAGTTTGCCTTTTCTTGGAGTTTTCCTGCTACTGCTGAATTTTCAATAAATCATCTGGACCTATTTACATAATGCTGTTAGCAAGCACTTATTTTTACAGTAGAGAATAGACCATTATCTTCCAAATGACTGTTTTATAATAAGTTCTTTCTGCTTTTTTTCAGAATGTTTCTTTTTAATTAAACAGAATGTTAATTAATGCTAAATTTTGATGTCTCTCCCCTGATTGTTTTAAAGCTATTTTAACTCTTTTTAAGTCCTTCAACAGTTTTTCCTCTGAGGCTTTTTTGCCCTGAGAGGCCTACTTCACTGCAGATAGGTATTTTGACACTATATGTTTTAAGATGGATGATTTTAATTTTAAATCGATACTGCCTTTTATTTTAATTTAGTTTAAGTCTCTTGCAAGCACCATAATTTAAAGTGAATAGGTGCTTTGTAGTCTGGAATAAGTGTCCAGAGAGGATAATTTCAGAATCTATTGTATGTATCTGTTTAAACACATACTTGGAAATCATAGAATCATAGAATAGTTCGGGTTGGAAAGAACCTTAAGATCATCCAGTTCCAACCCCCCTGCCATGGGCAGGGACACCTCCCACTAAACCAT
>JAOEHY010036342.1:0-42172 GCA_025447955.1 Psilopsiagon aurifrons
GTGAGGGTGCTGAGGCGCTGGCACAGGGTGCCCAGAGAAGCTGTGGCTGCCCCATCCCTGCAGTGTTCAAGGCCAGGATGGACACAGGGCTTGGAGCAAGCTGCTGCAGCAGAAGGTGTCCCTGCCTGTGGCAGGGGTTGGAGCTGGAGGAGCTTTACAGCCCCTTCCAACCCAAACCAGTCTATGCTTTCCAAATAAGTGTATTTTATGGTCCCATTAAATCCCAGTGCCAGGATCATCCCAAACATTTAGCCATTTGATAAACAGTGTGTCTGTTAAGTATCTTTTGGGGTCCCCTAATTAAAAGCTTGGAGTACAAGCTGCCTCATGAAGCAAACCTCAGCTTGATGGCACTGTGGTGTGAGGGTGTGTGGGAGCTATGGCCCCTGGAGAGCATGAGGAGCTGCAGGAGAACCCCTGCTTCTCAGCAGGTTTACTACCAGGGGTCATTGTGCAGGACCCAGGCAGCAATTTGTAGTTCTAGCAAGTAGTAGGATGGAGTTAGGCTGCAATGTCAAATACTACGTGGGTACTCAGATTTTAGTTGCTAACTATATTAAGATATGTAGGGAGAAACATAAATACTTATATTTCAGAAGTCATAAATAGAGCTACATAATGACTTTTATATATAAATATATATCATTTGAAAAGCTAGCTTTCCAGTTCCTGTGTTTAGCCAGTTGGCTGCTTGTTGCAGCAGGCGAGTAACTGGGAAGCTTTATCTTGGTATAGCTATAGATCAATTTTCCTTTAATTATTCCTCTGTTGCATGGAATTACTTTAAAATGCCAAATAGCTGATTAGAAGTTGTACGTTCTGATCGGTCAGTGGTTTTGGTCACTGTGTGACTCGACTGTTCTCATGTGTTAAGATAGGTTCCAGTTCACCTGAGCATTTAAGCTTTGCCTTTCCAAAGTCTCTATTCCGCAAAACATTGAAGTACCATTGGTTCTTTGTTCCTGAAGCAATCCCTTAAGTGCTTTGCTGAATTGGGCCTTAATGAAGAATGCATACTGTAATTACCAGTGGTTTTTAGGGTATTTTTATGTATCAGTTTTTTAAACTTTTCAAAGGAGCCTGACCACCGTGTTCAGTATTTTGAACTGTTTTCATTTCCCAAGTACCATTTTTAATGTAAAGTTATTGCAACTTTTTCTGTATAACCAAATTGTATTTAATTTGTCAAATCTTTATAATGTATGTATGTATTATACAGTTTCAGCTATTATTATTTTCTTTTATTACATTTATAATTTGATCTTGCTGTGTTTATAATGCTGGTGAATGCTGCTGAATTATTTGTATATGCAAATTGCAAGATCTAATACATTCTGATGCAAGAACAAAGCTTCCTTTTGATTCTCAAACTGTATTACTTTCTTTAAGTCTTTTCATTTCATTCCTGTACTGCGGGTTCATTTAAATTACCTTAAAAGAGTTGAAATCCATTATTGGGATAAGTACTTTTGAAATCCATTATTGGGGTAAGTACTTTTGAAATCCATTATTGTGATAAGTACTTTTTCAGTACTTATCTGCAGCTGTTTTTAAGTAATATTGTGATTCATGTGGGAACTGAAGTGTTGTGCTTGTGAACCCGGCATAGTAATTGGATGCCAGGTCTTCCCAAACTGTTTGAGTAAGTAGGAGGTGGCAATACAGAGCTTCGATAAGACTAGGCCCATCGCAGCTTTCCCTTTAGGGTATAGATCTGACAATTCAGACCATGCAGTACCTCAACAATTGTTACTCACTGTGAATAGCACAGGGTGCCCAGAGAAGCTGTGGTTGCCCCATCCCCGGCAGTGTTCAAGGCCAGGTTGGACACAGGGGCTTGGAGCAAGCCGTTCTAGTGGAAGGTGTCCCTGTCTGTGGCAGGGGACTAGAACTGGATGAGGTCTTTTCCAACCCAAACCATTCCAGGAATCTATTGAATGATTCTGAGATAAAAATAATGGTTTAACTTCCTCAGTGTCCTCCATCATTAATTAAAAGTTCTCTTTTGTTAACCATTTCTTCATTTATTTCAACAGGCTTTGTATTGGACCTCACGCCAGAAATAGCTGAGGTGGCCACTGATGTAACAACAGTCAGGGGAGATTTATGTGAAGTGGGAGTAACTCTGATGAAAGATTAGAATCCTGATGTCGAGCTGGTATCAGTGAGATTTTAAAAGATTGCAAGATATTTGTCAGGTCTGATTTAATGAAGTAATATTTGTGTGTTGAACCTCTTTAGCCCTGTTCCATCTGGTACACCTGGCGGCCAAAAGTGGGGATGTACCTCTGCAGTGTAGACAATTTTCTGATTAGTTTTCCCAAACTTGTTTGGAAGAACTTTTAATTTGTATGCCCTTCCTGTGCCCTGTTCTAACATTTAAGTGCATGCTCTTGGCAATCACACTGCTTTCAGTACACCTTGAACCATGTAGGAGTAACTGTAGCAACGTATACTACTATACCATATACTAGTGGTAACTTACGTGTTGCTTCCCAAGGATAGAAAGGTATGTGCATCCTGAAGAGATGTTGCTTCATCAAAAATCAGGGTTTGCTAATGAAGAATTTGCCTGTGGAGTTTTAAATACAGGCATACACCACAGTGAAATACAGAGCCTTTAGGAAATCAGCATTCAGGAAAATACTGCTATTTCTTCTGTGACACTAAATAGCAATGAGTTAAGAGTAATCTCTTTCTTTACATGTAAAAGCTATTAATTTTCTTTAAGAAATCCAGATGAGTTGGTGTTTTGTGTGATGGGATCATCTAACTTTAGCAGCTTGTGGCCCCGCTGGAAGTTAACTGTGTGTGAGGAGAGGCAGGTTTGAGAAAACAGACTCTCAAGTATTAATCTGTTCTTATTTATTCATTGGTTAACTTAAATAACTGTTAATAATCGTAATTATTGATTACTACACCTTTGCAAAATTTCTAGTGTAAGGTTCTCTCTAGCAGTGTAGTAAAGTGGTGTAGAATGTTTAGATTATTCAAGATGAATAATGGGGATTATAAAGAGTGAGGCAAAGAATGACCTTATTCCTGTGTTCGTCTCAGGACACTTCTGTTGGTCTCTTTCTGTGTTGAAGATCAACACTTAAAAGCATCTTTGTTCATGTGCTGCCAATCATGGTGGTTTTATTAACAATGAACCCAAAGCTGTAGAAAGACTTGAGAGCTCCTGATCCTCACCTCCTTAAAGCAGCTTACATGGGGTTGTTTAAGTGCTGTATTGATGAGAAAGTTTTCATATTTACCTCTAACATCTCCCAATGACTTGGTGACGGTATAATTAAGTAGAAGTGTTTTACTCACAGCAGATTTCCTCTGTTCCCTACTACGTCCCGTTTTGATGACACATCTGTAACAAACAAGGCTCATAAGCCTTCACTGAAGTACAGAACTAATCCAACTATACAGAACATATGAACCCAGTATCATTTGCAATCTTAGTTACATATACAGATTCAATTTAATTACATTTAAGAACTAATTTTTATCTTTGGGCACTTCTCCAGTGATGAATTTTTCTTGGCTCACCTGATGAGGATGTGCACATGATTTCCCTCCTTCTAACACAGAAATGTCATAAACACCTTGTGCTTCTTTATGGAGTTTATCTTGTGGTGCCGGAGATGGTTATGTTTTTAGCAACTCAGCTTTTAGAAAAGACACTTTCACTGTAAACTATTCATGAAACAGATTTAATAGGTTTGTTTGTTCTGTATAGGGCATATTTGTGAAGTCTAAGCTTTGCTTTCCCAATACCGAACTTGTTCAATGTGTCTGAGAATTTCTCGAGCAATTGAACTTCACTGTGAATGTTCATCTCAGATATTAAAGGATTATGTTAGATAGTTTCACAAAAGCTTTCTTATAATGACTTTTATACATTTTCTGTGCTACTTTGCACAGAGTAGGAGAATTACTGAATTCCTCATTAAGTTGAGCCTTTGCCAAGGAAGTTCTTACCACAAATGCTAATGTTTTCCCCTTCACCTGTTTCCATTGCATTAGAAGGTGTGCCAGTGTTTTTTGGATGCCACACTCAAATTATTTATTAACATTGAACAAAAGATCTGCGTTGTGATTGTTCACTAATTCTAAAGCGGCTGCCTGAATTTAGGGCCTCGTTTACTTAATGCCTTTATACCTTATAAACACCCTAATCAGCTTTCATTGGAGCTTGTGCTTTCTTAGAATTTCAGTTAAAAATCAGTAGTAGCACAAATCTATGAAATATGTTTCATTCATTCAAGTGCTTCCAAACCACCTCTTCAGAACACAGAACAAATGTCCTCCCATAAGGATCTTCACGCAAGGAATTATGTTTTCTAACTCTTACTTTCTTCTTGTCCTTGTGCTCAAGACACAATTCAGTGATTAGGGGCCTTTTCTGTTACTGGGCTACTGTCTTCCACTGATGAGCCTGATCATTAAATCCTCACAGATCCATACTGCTGGATCTCAGTGAAGGAGATTTCTTCCAAAGTACCTTCTGATTGCTCAAATAAGTTGAAACTATCTAAAAAGCTAGCAAGGAGATGCAAGGGCTGATTTACAATAAGCTTATTTTTCAACACCTTTTGGAAAGGTTTACTTCAGCGTGTATGCAGCTGTATTTGTCAGTTCCCAGACACAAATGAACCTAAAGAATATGTAAATTTTTCCCCCTTCTATAGATCTACTTTTGCAAATATTTGTATATATGCTGCTCTTGGAGACAGATTTAAAGGCAGGCTGAAAACCTTTATTAGAACTTGTGTTTTCCTGTAGGTGCTGCTGTGTTTGCAGGGAAGTTTATCACTAAGGATGGGACAGGATTCTCTGTGCTAAGTGTGCCGATAAACCACTCTGTCATGCCAGAAAATACAATTACTGTAATACTGAAGAATTATTTATTATTATTTTAAATCACCAAAGCCCTTGTCAACATGACAACTGTTTTTTTGCTGTCCTGTTCAGTTTGATCAGATGTGGACTCATAGAGACTAATAAATTCGGGTTTCAAAGATTTTTACTGGTACAAACTGTTTTAGACATGTTGTTCAGTATACCTGCCCTTGTAAAGGCCCACAGGAAGGGTTTGACTTTAATATCTATTTATTAGCAATGATACCCAGTGGCTGAATTCAGATTTCGTATGGATTTTGCTTTGATCTTCCCTATGAGGGTGCCCAGAGAAGCTGTGGCTGCCCCATCGCTGGCAGTGTTCAAGGCCAGGTTGGATGGGGCTTGAAGCAAGCTGCTGTAGTGGGAGGTATCCCTGCCCATGGCAGGGGATTGGAACTGGATGAGCTTTTAAGGTCCCTTCCAATCCAGACCATTCCAGGATTGTATGAATGTTTTATATCCAGTAGCATAAAACTGCTGTGACAAGCTGAAGGTATAACAATGTCATAAACTAATACACTGAACTAAATTAAAACCCCACCAAAGCTTATCAAATAAACTTCAGAGTACTTCAATTCAAAGGAAAAAAAAAGCATTTAAAAGCTGCTTACATTTAACTATCACATCTGAAGTGCCCTAAAGTCATCACACCACGTAAAATAGTACTGGAGGCAAATTAGATAATGAAATAAAATAGTAACATCAAAAGGAGTTCTGCTTTGTGAAAGACCTGAATAGCAGGGTTTTATCCCCTGAAGCACAAAAGACTGGATGACCTTGTGAAAGGCCTTTTCTCCCTTTGTATCTCCATCCTCTGTGCATGCACAGAACTTTAATATGGAATTAGGGTCGCCAGATTCCAGATCTCATAACACATTTTATTATACAGACGGAAAAATCAAGCATCACTCAACAACCTGCTTATCTGTTTCCCCACCCATCTGGGAGAGGGGAACTGTAGAAGCGTGATGATGGGGCAGAAAGGAAGGAATTGAGCAAAATTAGTTATGGTGAAAATAAGGTTTGCTTTTGGAAGGCATCTGGTAACTGAAATACTTTAGTTTTATATAGTTTTGATAATATGGCATGCATCAAAACCACTGTGCAAGTTTGAACCCATGCTGTTCCTTCAGGATGTCTTCCTGTGGTCATCTTAAAAGGTAAAAACTAGGTCTAAGCATTAGTTACCAGTTTATGTTTGGTGGCAAGGAAATAGAAGAGGAAATACCAGAAGTTTGAACTTATGTATGTTATGCAAGGTGTATTTTAAATATAAACTGTATGAGTAAATGGCTCTCCTCTTTTTCCCAAAATTATTCAGAATTTCTGGAAGTACTTTGGGTTTGTGCTCATTTTAAGTGCCCAAACAGAATTTTATTTGGCTTACATATTTTGTGGAGCCGTGGCCTGAAAAATGAGGTTTCAGATGGTCTGAGCAAACTGATGTAGTCCTGCTCCCTGTCCCATTCAGCACTGGCCTCTCAAAGGGAGGAAGCGCATTAAGTCACTCAAACTTCCAAGTGCTGCGTGGCAAATCTCTGTTCCTGTGGGTTCCAAGTACTTCTCTATAGTCACAGAATCCTGGAATGTTTTTTGTTGGAAGGGACATTAAAGCTCATCCAGCTCCAACCCCTGCCACAAGCAGGGTCACCTTCCACTAGAGCAGGTTGCTCCAAGCCCCGTTCAACCTGGCATTGAACACTGACAGGGATGGGGCAACCACAGCTCTGGGCATCCTGTGCCAGCGCCTCAGCATCCTCACAGGGAAGAACTGCTTCCTAAGATTTAAGGAATTCTATTTCTTGGAGGCAAACACATCCCCTTCCAATCTCTTTTCTAGAAGTCCAAAAGGTTTCGTGACTCCTTTGGACACCAGAAAGAATGAGCAAGCAAACAGGTACGGCTTAAAAACTTACCACTGTGCATCACATAGAGGACAATTAAACATTGGGGCCCATGTTTGGTGATTTCAGACCAGTGGTGCACAGTCCCAGAGTTTCCAAATATGCCTTTGGTGTAGCTCATGCACATGGAGCAATTTGGAAAGAACGAGGACTTTTAAATACCCAGGGAAGACAAATTAAACATGCAACGGAAACTCTACGATTGATAGGAGCTGTACAATTACCTAATGAAGTGGCTACCACACATTGTAAAGGACATTAAAAAGGTAACTGATCAAGAGACTGGAAATAATTTGGCTGATCGTGAGGCTAAATGGGCAGCAGAAACAAAGAGTTGAGGTGATGTCCTTAATTCCTGATGGTAAACTGGTAATTGAACAAAATAAACCTAGGTACTCTAAAAGATAAGAAACTAATTGTAGACTTGGAAGGACAGGAAAATGAAAAGGGTTGGATAAAAATACCTGATGGGCGAGTAGTGATCCCCTATAATCAGTTATGGAAGTTGATACAAGAACAGAACAAAACTCACTGGGGAAGTAATGCCTTGTATAAACATTTGAACAAACAGATCATAGGAAGAAATTTATATGCCACGGTGCAATTAGTGACAAAACGATGTCAGCTATGTCTGAAAAATAACCTTAAAACTGAAAACGGGAATCAGGTTGGGACAATTGGAAAAGGGAATTATCCGGGACAACAGTGGCAAATAGATTATTCTAAATTACCTAGAAAAGGAGGTCATTGGTATTTGTTGGAATTGACAGATACTTTTTCAGGGTGGCCAGAAGCATTCCCGTGCAGGGCAAATAATGCAAAACAGTGACTAAGGTCCTTTTAAGTGAAATAATACCTTGTTTTGGGGTACCAGCAACTATCTCTTCTGACCGCAGTACACATTTCAGTGCAAAATTATTACAAGAAATCAGCAAGAAATTGTAAATAGATTGGCAATGACATGTTCCATATAGGCCTCAGGCCAGTGGGCAAGTGGAAAAAAATGAATCACTTAATCAAATAACAGTTTGGGAAGATTTGTCAAGAGACTAAGTTATATTGGTATCAAGCATTACCATTGGCCTTATTGAGAATCAGAACAAAATCTTGGTCAAAGGAAGGAATTAGCCCATTCGAAATTCTATATGGATGGCCATATCAACCTCAATTTAAAGGAGAGCCTTCAAGAAGTAGGAGAAGGCTGTCTCTGAGAGTTTCTGGTCAATCTGGGAAAATGATTAGAAGAAATAAATAAGAGAATATTAGGGGCAAGAGCGAGAGGTTTGGATTATCCGATTCACTCTTTCAGATCCGGAGACCGGATTTATGTTAAGAATTTTTTAGGAGATCCTCTACAGGAGAAGTGGAACGGACCATACCGGATATTATCGATCACCTTTACAGCAGTGAAGATAAAGGAACAACCTGCTTGGATACATTATTCAAGAATGAAGAAAGCACCAGAACCAGAGAAGATATGGTGAATCGAACCTTCAGGACCCTTACATATGAAATTGGACTTATGATAACTGGCGTACAGGCCTGGGACCAAAACTTATACCTGAAATCAATGCAGAATGTTTGTCAATTGTAGTGACTCTTGGGTGTGTGCACAGATGCCTAAATCAGGAGAAGATCAGGCCCTTCTATTAGTTGGTGTTCCAATTTCCAGCACTATCTCATGGACAAATTTGTGGGTGAACATTAGCAATCTACGTCCGAGGGAAAGGTTAAGATTTGGGATAGTTAATCCTAATCCAAATAAAGAATATCCTACCTGTGTCCAAAGATGTGTTACACCAGGAACCAGAATATGAGATTGTTTGTTTAAATGCTACAGGTGTAAGTCACTTCAAATTGCAATCACGCTTATTAATATAGATGGTATCGTGGTTCAGTGGTGGCCCACTCCTAAAGGAAAAGGATGGTACTGGTTATGTGGAGAAAATGCTTATAAGACCCTAACCCCCAACTGGAACGGGGCATGTACCTTAGGTGCTGTGATACCCAATCTTACTATTATTGACATGTATCCTTCTGGAACCTGGGTTAGAAGTTTTGCTAAGCGGGTTAAGTGAGGGTTTAATCCTATTGCTGAACAGAACACCGCATTTCATAGTTTTGTGAGACGGCTAATTCCATCTTTGGGAGTGAACTAGAGAAGGCAATAGTAAATATCTCAGCAACCATAGAGGAAAGAGAGTAAAATCATTGACATTGCAAAACTGAATGTCTCTAGACATGTTATTCGGTTCCCAAGGAGGAGTTTGTTCCATAATCAATGAAAGTTACTGTCTCTACATAGATCAAAGTGGCAGGATTGAAACAGATCTGGAGGAAATTTGGAAACAAACTAAAATATTTCATGAAATGGCCAAGGATGATACCTTGATGGGGGTTCAAAGAAATATGGAAAAAGTTAACTTCATGCTTACCTAATCTCTCCCGGTTAAGGCAACTGGTTGCAGGAATATTAATGTTAATTGTTTTCATATTGATTACTTGTGGTTTGATACAATGTTCCTTCTGGTATTGTAAATGATCTACGATGAGTTATGAAGATTGGGAAAAAAATGAAATCAAACATCAAGTAGAAACAGGGAATTATTTCAAAAGGACTCTAGATGGTAATGGTAGTATATAAAATGTTGTAAAAGAACTTGCAAAAGGACAGAAAAAAGTGGGGATTTGAGACAAAGAGGCACCAAATGTAATCAGTTCTAAGTAATGTAAAGTCTGGTGGCTTTGTAATGGAAAATGACTGAGACGCTTGAAGGTAGTTGACAGAGTTTTATGTCCTTAGGATCTTAGTACAAAAATGTAGAAAATCAGGATCTGAGGATGGGGAGTATCCTGGACCAGCAGATGTCCAGGGAGGGAGCAGTGAAACTATCTACTCAGTAGAAGGACAGGGTGATTACTATGTCTGCAATATTAATTAAGCTGAAGCTCCAAAGACTGCCAGTGGTTATGAATATTGTGAATAACTCTCAAAGATCACCATCACATTTTTGTATACATAAGGGAAACTTTCTGGAAAATGATGTAATTCATGTGTAGCCTCATGAATATGTACGTATGCCCAGCGACTGTATAAGGATGGCCTGTGTAGCAATCGGACAGACACACTTGGAGGACCTATCCCTCGGGTCTCCTGGAGCCTCAGTAAAGAATACCTGCTTGTCAACTTAAAACTTTGTTGGCAAGTTTGTTCCTGGAGTTTTCTCTGAATCGCTCCCTTCAGACACTGGAAGGCTGCTCTGAGGTCTCCACGCAGCCTTTTCTTCTCCAGGCTGAACAGCCCCAACTTTCTCATCCTATCTCCATACGGGAGGTGCTCCAGTCCCCTGATCATCCTCGTGGCCTCCTCTGGACTTGTTCCAACAGTTCCATGTCCTTTTTATATTGAGGACCCCAGAACTGCACACAATACTCCAAGTGAGGTCTCACAGAGCAGAGCAGAGGGGCAGGATCACCTTTAATTTTAATTAATCAATTAATAAAACACAACAATTTAATTAATTTTGATTAATTTTAATCACATCAATTAGATATTAATTCTTAAGTTCTTACAAACCTATGGTGCAGTACGAAGTACGTAATGTTCATCAAAGGTAAGGATGGCAACGATACTGGATTTGGTCAGGACCAGCTCTTTCAACCTCCGTATGATTCAGCTGAACTCTGTTTACTTGCCACTTGTTGGGTATTTTGGTGGTTTATTGTTTGTTTGTGGGGTTTTTGGTTTGGTGCCGTCTTCCCCCCCCCCCCGCTATGTTTTCAAATACACAGCAGCACTAACAAGATTCATCTTGTTTCTTGCTACTTGTCTTATAGATGCTCAGATTTGAGCTTTAGGGATCAGTTCCTGTCAGGGAGCAGAGATGTGAATCAGTTTTTGCAACTAAACGAAGGTAACTAAATCACTGAATCAGATTGACTCCAAATGCTAGTTTGTTAATTTTTATTGCAGATTTCACTCCTTCCCCCCTCCCAATTATTTTTTATTCCTCCTTTAGAACCCCTTATTTTTATGGTTACTTTTGTAATCTATTTAGACCAGTGCGGAAAGAAGTTACAGATGCTTAAATTATTTTAGGTAGCCAGAATGAAGCTGAAGTGATTGATCGAAACTGATTCTGGACAATTTTTCCTGACCTAAGCAGCTCTTCAGAGGCTCAATCAGCATTAGTAGCTAAAGAAGGGACCATCCGGGACGGGGCTGAGTCCGTTGTAGATCCCTTCATCTCGCAAGGGCGCTGGCGAAAGTCTCCCTGGCGGGCACAAGCTCAAGTGGGGAGGGACGGGGACGGGGACGGTCACCGACGCCATCCCTCGGTCCGGGGGCAGCGATTGGCATAGGTGAAGGAAGAAGGTGAAGGAAGAAGGTAAAGGAAGAAGAGGAAGGCTCCGCTCTGAGGCGGAGCGGCTTCAGGGCGTTACCTCAGCCCGGCCCTTCCATTTGAAATCAAACCGCCTCCGCTCTCCCCATTGGCCCCGCCGGGCGCCCACGTGATCACCTCCCGCCAATCCTGAGCCCGCGCGCGTCTTTTCGAAACCCTTTCAGTTCTCGTCGCGCTTTGCCTTTTTTTTTCTCCTTCCGCCGCTTCGAGCAGAAAGAGTCCGGTCCGGCGGGGCTCCTCTCCGGCAGGGTGGGCTCGGGGGGCCGTGTGTGTCCCTGAGCCATGCCGACTGTCAGCAGGTGACGGTGATGGCGGCGGTGGTGGTGGTGATGGGTCCGCAGCCGTCTGCACTCCGGCAGTGCCCCGTTTCGGAGCGGCGCAGGGATACAGCGGCAGGGAGAGTGCGAGGGCGCTGTGAGGCGGCCGCTGGCGCGCGCGGGAAGGCACAGTCTGACAGGAACGGGAGGGTTGGGGGGGGGGGGACGACGGTACCGCCACCGCCACCACATCGGGCCCTCGGCGGGACGGCTCCGCTCCGCCGCAGGTAGGACGGTGGGTGAGGGAGGCTTCTTGGCGGGGAAGGGCTGTTCTTGGTGTGTGTGTGTGTGGTGGGGGGTATCGTGCCGGACGGACGCGGCTTTGGCGCTCAGGGAAGTGTTGGGTTGAGTTGGTTCGTCTCAGTGACTGTCCGCTTCCCGGCGGCCGGCCCGCCCTGCCAGCGGGAACCGCTGCAGAAGGGGCTGTGTGGAGACGGGGCTTGTAACAGCCCCCTGTGGTGTTTTTCGTTGGTTGACGCTGGTGGAAAATGAACGGGGTGGTTTGGGTATGGAAAGCTGAAGATTGCAGTTTCTTGTAACGCGTAGGTAAAGGCTTTCCTTAAGGGTGCTGTCATGTTTGTCCTCAGGTGCTTTTTGCCGGTGCTTTTTTCCAGGAAGTGTTTTATCGTGTGAAACCGAGCATAAAAGATTGGAATTATCGCTCTTAAGTGCATTTAGTTTCCTTGTGTTTAGCTTGCTACCTTCAAGTACATAGTGTGTTCGGTGTGTGTTTTCTCGAGGGCCGCTTGTACTTGGCGAAGGAAGTTCTTCCCTGTGAGGGTGCTGAGGCGCTGGCACACGGTGCCCTTCCATCCCGAACCATTCCATGGCTCTGTGGTTCGTGGCACACTCATATACGAGGGGCTCAGTGTACCAGGCTGTAATGCAAATGCTGTAGGATGCGAGGGCTTTTTTGGGGGGGTACGGGGGGAAGAGTTTTCAAGTTAAACACTGTTCCATCTGCTTTCCTGGTATGTGCATGCAGTGATGCACTTGCCATCTCCGCTGTAGGGGCAGCCTACCAGATCACAACAAACCTTTCAGCTGGCTTCCTTTGAGGTCGTGTCACAGTCTCCAGCTTCAGGAGGATACAATTGTAGTCAGTTGATTTCTGTTCACTTTAAAAGCAGGTCTAAGAACGTCTACGTAGGTAAGAGAATGTGCAATATTTAGGTGAGTGGCTCTACATGAAAATACTTGTAAGTTGCTTGTGGGATGAAATAAACTATGTGTTGCATCTGAATTTTTGCAAAGGTAGCAAATACCTATTGTCTGTGTAAAAGCGGAATAACTGAGTTGACGTGAACCAGGTTCTGCCCTGTGCGTGGTTAGAGTGGTGCCTCGTGATAAACAGCTCCCAGTTTTCCATGCAGGCAAGCACATGTGAATGGCACTGAGGCTCTTCTGTTATACACTGGAAAATGGTTCTTGAACAGAAGTAAGAAACATAATGACACTGATTTGCTTTCTTAAATATGTAACACGCTATTTGGATGGGTAATTTTGATGTTCCTTTATAGGTGAGATTCCTCAAGTTTGAAGATGACGCTCTTTGGGAAAATTGTTGTCATTAAGCGGAATGGGACTGATGGAATTAGTTTTCCACTCACTGCAAGTTCTTGTTTATTTGGAAGGTGAGATTTAGTTGAGTACTTGCATACAGCAAAATAATATTAATGATTTTTTCCTGCAGATTATATCTTTTGATGCTTATTTGCAAAAATCAATGTTTGTTTATTTGACAGGAGAGTGAAGGTGAGGTTGGAGTGAGGTTAATTTTAAGACTAGAAAACTGAACTTAAATTTTCATTGCTGCTTTTTTGGCCTCTACCTGCCAGAAGTATTTTTAAGTTTCTGGCCAAAGGAAATCTGGGGAAATGATTAAAAGCCACAAAGAGCTGACAAGCCAAGTGATTGTATTCTTTTATCCTGAGGCAGTGTCCAGATAACTGATGAGTGAAGAGAGGTACATGACTTCTGGTCTACCATCTTCATTACAGCAGTGCTCGTCTCAGTTTTTATTCTTATTTTTTTTTTGTTCTCCAAAATATCAGTAAAGGAATCTGTCAGCCAATATCTAGATATAATATTAAGAAATTGATAAGAACTTATGCCTTCTCCTCCAATCTTGAAACTCACTTTGACTTCTGACATTTGAGTGATAGATAGGGGTTTGAGCTTGATCCAGCTGTTTTACATTAAAAGCTAAAATCAATATATTGAAATGGTATAGTGGAGACTTGGCTGGGTGATCTTACTATAAACAGGCTTTAAATAAAATGCTTTTACTTCTCTTAAACTAGGTCTGTTCATCACTTTACTGACTGATTAATATCTTGAATAACTGATTATTCAGTACAGAATCAGATTCCGTAGGGAACATCTATGGAAAGTACTTCAGTGTCCATAATACTGCTCTTTGGCTTCAGCAGAGCTGCCCAGACAGACCATACTTAATGATACAAACATTAATTTCTGCCTGCTGCACCAGTGAGAGGTGTCAGGTTCTTCAGTGAATGTTGCCTCTGGTAATAGCTGATGGTTGCTGCTGAAGACCTACAACATGTCAAAAGCATTAGAGATTAACTTTAAATAAATAAATCTGGATGCTTAGAAACAGCTTTTACTTCCTAACCTCTATTAAGAAGGTAGAAGTGGTGAGACCAAAGGTGCATCCACCTAATACTCTGTTTCTGAGAGTGCTCAATAATAAGTTCCTAAGTGCAAACTTGAGAGCATGTGCTGGTATTTTCTAAAAATACTCTATAGCTCTTCTGCATCTTCTAAGTTGGGAGAGAAGTAATCTCAAACCAACAGGTATCTGTTGGAGATGTATCTCTTTTGGCTTGCTGTAAAGAGGTTTTTCAGAACTTGGCGATTTCGTGTCTTTTTTTCTGTTAGGGATTTTCTACTGTTACAGAAGTGTGAGCTGTTATTTCTCACCACATTTGAAAGAGAGTTCATTTTTCTCGTGCTTTTAAATATAAGAAAGTGTCATACTGCTGTACAATTATTAACTGAAAAGTTGGGAATCGCCTAATTCTGTAGTAGTCAGATTTTATTGTCTTTTGTGTGTCTTGAAACTCAAATTGTATTTTCACCCACAGGAGAACAGAGTGTGATATTCGCATCCAATTGCCTCAGGTCTCAAAAGAACATTGTAAAATTGAAGTAAATGAAAACAAGGAGGTAAGATCCACATATCCTAATGACACATGCTTTGCATAATTGCATCTCATCAGGTTACTGAAGTGTTTGTTCTATTTTTAGGCAATATTGACTAATTTAAGTACAGTAAATCCCACACAGCTGAACGGGGCTGGTTTCCAGCAGCCTGTGCCTCTGAAGCATGGTGATGTGGTAACCATTATTGATCGATCTTTCAGGTAAGTTCCAGTGACAAACTGTTTATGCTTCTGTTCCAGAATGTGTTCTGCACGCAGACAATGTACAGAGCTTTGTGGCTGCAGGCTCTTCCTGCTGGATGAAGATAGAATTATAGAATGGTTTGGGTTAGAAAGGGCCTTAAGATCACCTAGTTCCAACCCCCTGCTCTGGGCAGGGATGCCTCACAGTAGACTGGGTTGCTCCAGTCCCCTTCTAACCTGTCCTTAAACACTGCCAGGGATTGGGCAGCACAGCACCTCTGGGCACCCTGTGCCAGTGCTTCAGCACCCTCACAGTAAAGAACTTCGTCCTTATATCCAACCTAAACTTCCCCTGTTTCAGTTTGAACCCATCACCCCATGTCCTATCGCTACTGTCCCTGATGAAGAGTCCCTCTCCAGCATCCTTGTAGGTTCTTTCAGGTAGTGGAAGCTGCTCTGAGTTCTCCACACAGCTACTGTTCTCGAGGCTGAACAGCCCCAATTTTCTTAGATACTGAAGATAACTGTAGAGAAGTGGGAAAAATGAAAATATCCTTTTAGCATCTTAAAGAACAGAAGTTAATCTAGTTTATTTCCTATTTTTATAAACATTTCTAGACCTTCAGAAGGCAGGATTGCTTTAAGATACGTTTTAATCACCTTTATATTACGTAAAGCTAAACCAATAAAGGTAGAATTGTCTAGAGACTTTCTGATTTTGTTTCAAGGGTAGTCAGTTTTAGGGGGAAAGTTAAGGAGCGTTTTGATGCAATTAAAGCTTCTAAAACTGATATGTGTGTGTTGTTGGGAGCAGCCAGCTATTGCCAGGTCATATATCTTAACAATGGGAATTTTGTCATCGGCTATGGGATAAAAAAAAAAGAGTTGTCTTTTAAAATATCTCTTCCAGATTTGAATATCCTCTGCAGGCAACTCCAAAAAAGAGACGTTCCCGATCTCCGAAAGATGAAACACTGCAGGTAATTCTGTGGAGTTGTTTGTTAGCAAATACATTTGTATTAGTAGTGGTAGAGTATTCTACTTCCTTGCTCTGTTTGCTTATTAGGACTAATTGTTCAGCCATAAACTATTTTTCTGTTTGAAAATACAAATAAACTTTCAGGTAAATACTTACATTTTAAAAATTAATACTTTATTAATTTCAGACTTGTAAATTTTATGGTAATAGATATTTCATACTCTATGTTGTTACTAATATAGGTAAGCTATTAAAAATCCATCCTTAGCTTTTCCAGGATGGGATGCAGGAAGTGCACTGTAGGCAGTGGATATCCATGAGGAAGTTTGCCCTAGGGCATGAGCATTCTTTCCTTCCAAAATAATCTGTTCTATGTGCTTGTGCTCTAATATACTGTTAGAATTAATGAATATCAAACTATCTTTTAATAACTTATTTTCATTGGTTTCTTTTTTTTTTTTTTCTCTCAGTAAAGTTTTCCCCCTTAAAGGGATAATGTTATTTTGAGACCAAGGTAGCTGTTGAAAGATGATTGGTTTGTGTTGTAGTTCTTTTATTTAAGTTAAAGACTTCCACTAGGTCTGGTAGGAAGGTGAGATACAAATGTGATTCTATAAATTCTTCTTCTTCAGCTGCTTTTGGAGCATGTTTCATCATTTGAATGAATGTTTCATTAACTGAATGATGAAGCAAGATTTAAGCTCTTGCTTTGTAGGGCCTCAAATGTCCTGAAATTTTGGAATACTCTAGGATTCCACTTGAATGCTTTTAAGCATTAAATAATGCATATAGGCTTATAAATGTGTGTTTCAACGTGCAGTTGAAAGCTAAGCTGTAAACTGTTTGTTGCTCTGCTGTAATATTGTACAAATTTACAGGTTCTTCATGTTCAGCAGGTGGCAGAAGTGGAATTACAAACTTCAGGATCTAAAAGCCCTCATGCTTCAGGTTGGTTCCTGTTTTATGGAGGCTTTTTTTCTTCCCCCTTCACTGCATTTACTTTTGGCATAAGAGGAAAAACAAGGTTGAAAAGAGCAAAATAAAAGACTTTTCAATCTGAGCACCATATACCTTGCTTTGTCAGTGTACTGTTACATTACACTTAGATGCTGTGATTTCCCAACACACAAACCAAAGAGTTTAATTGCATCCTGACAAATGGGTGGTAACAGTTTGCTTAGAATTGTCAAAATCCATATATTTTACTTAGTGATTTGTGCAAATTGAGTTTATGAAGATTAGAGTTAAGAAGGGAATTTGTAGCTCTATGCCAGCTCTGCAAACGCAATACAACGTCAGTTGAAACTGGTATGTGAAACAGTTGCCGATTATGTTTTTCTTGTCAGCGGCATCAAACAAATGCAACATGGCAAATCCACCTTTGGTTAAAATTTAACTTGCAGTTCCCTGGCCAGAATACAGCTGGATCCCTTTTGAGCAAATATTGCATTGTCTCATGTATTCTTACTTAACCAGAAATAATTTTGGAGATACATGGGAAGGGTTGGTTTTGCTAATTGAAATATCTGAATAGCTGTTTCATATAAACCCAGTAAAAATCACGCAGAACGTCTACGTCTGGTTAAATGCCAGGACTTTGCCTTCCCATCTTTTTTTTTGTCTTAAGTAGTGCTGATTTTCTTAAGAAGATAGAAGACTTTTTACATGGAGGCTATTTATCTACAGACAGGTTGTATTTTGTTGTGACAAATGACTGTTCCAGTGCAGAAAGCACAGGCTATTTCAATGTATTCCATTGCAGTGGGTGGTTAGGAGCACATCAGTATTCACAGGAGTTGTGCAACAGATTCCCCAATGCTCTGCTATGATAGTAGTCTTTGCTTTGTTGTTCTATCAACTTTAAGGGAACAGCTTGTCTGCTTAGTGAAAAAAAAAATGACCAATGCGTTTATCTGTAGTTGGGTAAAAGCTTTAATAGGAAGATCTCATTTCCTGTTCTTTCTTATGTCTTTCTCCCCTCACTCCTTTTCTGCTTTCCTGGAAGTTAATTGGGAGGCTTTCTCTTGTATGTCAAAGTCCATACTTTTGCCTTTATATGTATTCTTTCCCATCACAACTAAGAAAAGTCAACATGTATCAGCAGTAGTTCAACAGGTGTTCATGCTGACGTAATGTTGAGAATGAGATCTTGTTGTATAGATGTATAGATCTCAGCTTCTTATGGTTTAAAGAAGCCGCATAAGAAGGAAGTAGAGCTGTTTGAGCGAATTCAGAGGAGGCCATGGTAATGCTGGGAGGGCTGGAGCAGCTCTGCTCTGAAGCCAGGCCAAGAGAGCTGGGCTGGTTCAGCCTGGAGAAGAGAAGGCTCCTTAAAGAGAGACTAAAACAGCTCCAATGCCCAAAGGGGCTCCAGGAAACCTGGAGAGGGGCTTTGGCCAAGTGCCTGTAGGGACAGGACACAGGGAATGGCTTTAACCTGCCAGAGGGGAGACTGAGATGAACTTTTAGGCAGAATAGCTGTGAGGATGCTGAGGTGCTGGCACAGGGTGCCCAGAGAAGCTGTGGCTGCCCCATCCCTGGCAGTGTTCAAGGCCAGGTTGGACACAGGGGCTTGGAGCAATCTGCTCGAGTGGAAGGTGTCCCTGGCCATGGCAGGGGGCTGGGACTGGATGAGCTTTAAGGTCCCTTCCAACCCAAACTAGCCTGTGATTCTATATGATGAAAAGGCCCCTCTTGTCAAATGAGCACTAAGCTTGCATATACTCCTTGCTCGCAGAAAACACAGTGCAGTGTGCTATCTCAGACGTCCTTGACTTCAGTTTATAGATCATAGGACACATGCTGCCACTTGCTATTTCTTATCTGAGCAGCTCTGCTTTATAGCCTGTCTTTACCCTACAGAAGCACAGCCACAGTTCAAGCAGTATAGTGCCTATTTAAATGCAGAGCAAAAATCAGGCTGAATTGTGGTAAGCTTACCTTAATGGGGGTTTAGTTCTATGCTCATAGGTTTGTTTTTTGGCAGCCCTGCAAGGTGTATACAAGCCATTGATTCCAAAGAAAAGCCTGAAATTTCAAGTGTCTTACCTGAATAAAGGATAAATTCCAGCTTACAACTTGGAGTGAACATTGAGATACTAATGCTTCTATTACAAGAGAAATTGCTACTGTTAACACAGCTTTATTTACAGTACTGTATCCTGGACCCTGGTGACTATCTTGGTAGGGGAAAGGAAGGTATTTTTATCCATATTTATGGAACTTGTATTTGTAGTTCTGCAATTTTTAAGTAATTCTGCATCTCTGTTATTTATATTTTGCTTTGCTTTCTTTTCAGACAATGCTGAGTGCAAAGCAAAAGATGCCAATGAAAATAAACAAAGTACAGAGGAAAATACTTCCAAGGCTTTACCTGTCAAAGTACAAACACCCAAATCTTCACACAGAATGGATGAGTCTGCTATAAAGCAGAATTCAGTATCTCCCTTTAGTAAACTCTATGAAAAGCTGAAAAATGAGATTAAAGTGAAAAAACCTCTTCCTGGGGGAAATGCAACTCGCAAAGGTGCAAAAGGAGGTAGGAAGAGTGTTCCTCTGGAGCCAAGCACTCAGATTTCATTGTCGGGTTGTGTTCCTGTTCTTGGAAACCTGTCTAAAGATCAAGAGGGAGGCAGAAGTGAAAAAAATGAAGAGTGTAAGGTAGAAATGAAGCAAGATGTGGTCACTTCAGAGTTTAACCAGGTCTCAGCTGTTGCAAGTGCTAGCAGGAAGCGTTTTGTCACAAACCCTCGAACATCCATTTCAAAGGTGTCAAGAGATACTGGTGAAAGAAGCCACTTAGAGGATCATAAGGAGCCAAGTATAACAGGGAAGTCTGGACATACTGAATTTACAACCAAACCCAGTCAGGAGAAGGATGGAAGTGCAGTGTTTTCACTGAAGCAGTGCTCTATAGAATGCTTGGATTATGCAGGTGAAATGAAAATGCACAGCTCTGCAGCAGCCTTGCATAAACCAGCACAACCAGCTAACACCACAAACGATTCTGAAGTTGATCAGTATGTTCTGTCTACACCAACATCCAGAAGGAAGAGTCCTCGGTCTAATTTTGTATCACCTACCAGAGAAAGTAGTGGAATGAATTCTGTAATCATTGATACTCCCACACCTCGACGGCGTGTATCGCTGAAATGTAGATCTCTGTCAGAAGTTGCAGCAAAAACTCAAAGAGAAGATTCACTGTCCATAAGTGACACCCTCAAACAACTGCCTTTGGCAGAAAATAAATGTTTAAAACAAAGACGAAGCAGTAAACAGCATACACCAGGAAAACCTGCTGAAGTGCTGAAAGTGATCTGTGACCAGGCAAACGTGAACTCAAAAGAGGAACATTCGGAGCCTCCTGCCTGTTCTAATTCCAGGAGTCCCAGAAGAAGTACCAGGGAAAGTCAAGAATTATCAAACAGAAGTGTCCATTTGGAGACACTGGCTTCAGAAGAGTTCACATCACAATTGACATCTCCTGCTAGTCACAAATGTGGCTCTGGCAGAAAAAGGGGTAGACCGAGAAGCTCTGGGCTGCTCACTGGGAAACCATTAGAGACAAATGCCCCTCTAGAACACCAAGATAAACCTACAGACAGAAAAGACAGTGGAATGAAAGAAGAGCTGGCCACCAAGGAGGATCACCAGGAGCAAGGTTTGGAAGATGCTGGAGTAACAAGACCTCGTAGATTGTCATCAAAGAGGAGGTCTTCTGGAGGCACTGATCTACTGAAAGACACTGAAGCTGTCTCAGAAATGAATATTTCTGACCTGTTGGCTGGAGAAGAATCAGGTAAACCTGTTGAATCCCTCCCTGATTGGGTTTGTAGCTGAGTAATTCTCTTCCTAGCATTTATACAAGCATTTTGCTACTAATGTAAAATGTAGATACCCCCCTTGCTGACATACTACTTCTCAAATATTTATCATGTAGTTACAATTGATCATCAAAATACAGAATAATGTCTATGAAAGTTTGCTCCACTGAATCTATTTCTCTTTAGGATAAATTACCATCTGATTTTCTGTGCTGTTTTTTTATGTGGGTTAAAATGTTCATTTGGAGTCTTCCCCATGAGGGTGCTGAGGTGCTGGCACAGGGTGCCCAGAGAAGCTGTGGCTGTCCCATTCCTGGCAGTGTTCAAGGCCAGGTTAGATGGGGCTTGGAGCAAGCTGCTCCAGTGGAAAGTGTTTGTGCCCGTGGCAGGACTTGGAACTGGATGAGCTTTAAGCTCCCTTCCAGTCCAAACCAGTCTGTGATCCTTAGATCTGTTTTCACTTGTTCTTTTCAGGCAAGACAACAAAGATATCTCCGAAAAGGAAAAGTGTTGAAGTGTTACTTCAGCCTTTAGGAAAAAGAAAGAGAGTGTCTTTTGGTGATCACCTGAGCCCAGAGCTTTTTGATAAAAGTTTGCCTCCCAACTCGCCCCTTAAAAGAGGTGCCATTCCTGCCCGGCTGAGCCTGCCCATTGGAAACTCACCACGTGCTGTCCTCAAAAAGGCTCAGGGATTGAAGCACTTTTCAGTCCAGGTAAAGCTTAAGACGAATGGAGTTGTGGAGACACTTAATATGAACAGAATATAAATTCTGTAACTTCAAAAAATTAACTAAGAAGTAGTAGTAAAACTTTTTAGATGCATGTTGGGATATGAAACTTTAATTGGAAGTTGAAAAGGTATTTGAAACCAGCAACTTTAATCAGCATTATTTTAACTTCTCCTGTGTAGGAAAGGGCTCAGTTTGCCTTTTATATCTACCTGTCTTTATCCAGGAGGTGCCTATGTATTCACCTTGCATGCTGTCAGTCATTCTCATGTTCTAGCGATGGGACAAGGGGTGATGGGTTTAAGCTTAAATGGGGAAGTTCTGGATAGATCTTAGGCAGAAGCTCTTCCCTGTGAGGGTGGTGAGGGGCTGGCACAGGGTGCCCAGTGAAGCTGTGGCTGCCCCAACCCTGGCAGTGTTCAAGGCCAGGTTGGAGACAGGGGCTTGGAGCAGCCTGCTCCGGTGGAAGGTGTTCATACCTGTGCAGGGGATTGGAACTGGATATTTAAACTCCCTTCCAACCCAAATCAGTATGATTCTCTGCATATGTGGGAGTACATTTCCATGTGTCTGTGCTTAGCAGCAGTGTCTGAGTGTCTGCAAGCTCCAGTTGACCACAAGTAACAGCAAAGAGAACAGTTGTTTGTTGGCCAACTCTGCAAGCTTCTGCCATGTGGTTTGGCTAAAAGCTGGAAAACTTTTACTGTTGTTTTAAGCTAGTTACAATGTGTGAGGTGTACTTGAGGTGAACAGGACTATTGAGTAAAGTAGAACAATAAATTTATTCGATTGAATTTGCATCTGTCTTGGAACAGTTAAAAGGTATTTAAGACTTAGCAAATGATCTGATGATACTTTATACTGTTGTACTTACCTGTCAGAGATGTAGATGAGTGCTTGCGGTCCAGCTGCATGCAGTAACATTTGATCTCTATCTTTTCCTTACCAGGAAGTTTCTGAACATTTGCAGAAAGAAAAATTGTCACCAAAAAATCTGCCAGCTCAGAAGTCCCCAAGTGCCTCATCCCCTTCCTCTGGGAAGGCAGCACCTAAACTGCCTCCAGGCTCTCCAGCGCCTTACAAAAAGAGCCGTTTCTCTGTTTCTCACATCATGACACCACTACCAATTGTAGAAGAGAGAGATGCTGTTGCAGGAGACATGAATACAGAGGAGGATAATGGTGCCTTAGTGAAAACACCTAAATCTTCTCTCGTTAACCAAAATGATAAACCGTTTTCCATGGCTACACCTGGCAAACTAACCAGAAGTGCTCAACATGCTCGGAAGGTCACTCCCAAGAAGAGTAGAAGTGGGACTGTAGCAGGTTTCAATGCAAGAAGAAGTGGTGCCTCCAGTGCCAATCTGTTAGGTTTGTTTCAGCAGTTAATCCTTAATACTCATTTTAATGTTTTAAAATGCAGGAACAAAACAGAAGTTGGCCTAATCTGTTATTCACAGGCCACCAGATGCTTGGTGTAGCTGCTGAGGGTTGTTGGACATGTTGGGAACTGTGAATTGCAAAGTGTTACATTCTCTCATATTGTTAAATTACTAAAGCAAATATCAGAGAACAAATCTTAATGTTCAGAAGTTGAAAAATGAGAGAATTAAGGTTCTTTATTGCAAGGTTACTTGCAATAATGATCCTTCAAGTTCAAGTAGTGTTGAACTAAATCAATTTGTATCAAAGAAGTGGTAAATGCCCCATCCCTGGCAGTGTTCAAGACCAGGCTGGATGAGGCTTGGAGCAACCTGCTCTAGTGGAAGGTGTCCCTGCCCATCACAGGGAGTTGCAACTTGATCTTAAGGTCCTTTCCAACCCGGTCTGTGATTCTATGGTTCTATAATTTCATCAATTTTGACTTGAAAACATGCATTTCATAGCAGTCTAACTTCAGTTTGTTTTGTTGCTGCCCTTTTCTATACTCAGCTCAAACCTTTGTCCGTGGATGGGTCTAAACTGTTTGCAGTGGTATATAACAGATATAATTAGTGAATAGGATGATAACTGGGTGTTAACCTGAAAATTTGAAGTTAAAGCATTTGGATTTGAATGTCACTGGTTTAAAGTAGTTTTTATAGCACTGGAAACATTGTGATGGGGGAGTTGTGGCTCTTGAAGCTTTGTCTTTGAAGAAGACATCTTATGAAGAGTACTTCACAAATATCAGTGCCAACATTTTTCCCCATCTCTCTGTAATGTATAGAGTGGGTTTTCATCTGCAGTTTCTTTTGCAATATGAATAGACCACCAGAGTTCTTGAGAATTGTGGATGTCTGCTTAGTATCCAAAATGAAACTGTTTCCAATGCTTTTTCAGGTAATTTCTTGCAGGCTTGGTATGTGTCTGTACCCCAAACACCCTATCAAAGTCACCTTATGAAAGTGCTTCTTATTTACAGACTTTCCCCAACTTGCACAGCAATTCTGACAAGAGAATAATAAACATGAGGAACAGCATTCCCCTTTCTATCTCTACTTAAAAAAAATAACAGTTTCTTTTATAAGTTCCCTGTCTTCTCATAACCTATTTCTGAAGCAAACAAGGCAGATGTGCCACCAACTTACAGCCTCATTTATTACACAGCTCTAACTAATCCCCAATTCCTGTGCTGTGGACAGAATGATGCCGTGATAAATGTAACCTTGCTTTGGGAATTTCTGGTGTATGTTACAAGGGAAAGATGATATAAAAAAGATTATGGAAAGCCTGTGTAGGTCTAAATGCTGTAAGCAGTATAAATAAATAGTCTCCTGACTATGATGTTCTTTGAGAAGGTGGTGAAAGAAAAGCTGGATATGTTTCACTTAGAAGCCATTTCCCTGATGTTAAATCTCATGTCCCACCAGGGACAAGTGAAGATATAATAATAAAAGAGACTTCAAGGCTCATGGCATTTTTTATTGGGAAAAATTTTTTCCTTACAAAAACAATGAGGATGGAATTGGGTCAGCA
Organism: Psilopsiagon aurifrons; assembly: GCA_025447955.1. NCBI lineage: Eukaryota > Metazoa > Chordata > Aves > Psittaciformes > Psittacidae > Psilopsiagon > Psilopsiagon aurifrons. The sequence continues at coordinate 24,373 of JAOEHY010036342.1, forward strand.
TTTGGTTTGAGTATCTAACATCTTTTTTGGCACTGCATGAAGTCTTTTGCTGTGGAAAGCTACACTGGGTACTCGGACACTTGTTAAACCTCAGCTGAAATTGGGGTTTTTCACAGAGCACATTCAGTATAGCTGTTGTCAGGTGATACCACCACTTTCCTGTGCGCAACAGCAGCAAATCCGTTAGAATCATAAAGAAGTAATTGTGAACTTCCATTTATACAGCTGAGAATTAAAGTGATTGTTTCTCTTTTCCTTTCTAGTGGCAAAATCTTGGGCAGAAGTGGTAAAATCGGGTGTTGCAAGATCACAGGTAAAGGCTGTTAAAAAGAGTGCCCGAAAAGGAAGACTCCTAAAGAAGGCAACCCAGTCACCAAAGGTATTCTTTTTAAATTCCCTTTGGTTTTGCATAACCGCAAAACAACTTGTAGGTATTTTGCTACAGAAGCTAGAAGCTTCTGAGCTTTTAATATGATGTGAAATGGGTGTTGATAGCTTTTTCACTACAGGAAATGTAGGTTTTATTTAAAAGGGATCTTTCTTTACTAACCTTTGTTTTTTAACTTCCTCTTTCCCCTCTGCAGACTCCAGAAAGAAACATAAAAGGTCATTTTAGCACAGGGCATGCAAAGTCACCTGCTACAATAGTTGTAGGTAGAGCTTATTCCACCACAGTCAGAACAAGCGGACGTGTCCCTAAAGTGATGAAAAATCCTGTCTTGAAGCTAAATATGAATATGGACGAAAGCTTCACAGGTAACTTAAAGCCTGTTGCTCACCCTGACGACTGTGTCCTTCTTCTGTCAAAGAAAATGCTAATTTCTCCAAATCTCATTTGTAGGAATGGCTGAAATGTTTCAAACTCCAGAAAATCTGAGTGGAAAAATGTTACCTTTGGCTGCTGTTCAGAAGATGGATTTCACGCCAACGTGTGCTGCAGTGGATCTTTCTGAGCTGCACACTCCTGAAGAAACTGGTATGTTTCTTATTTGAAAAGCGAGGGACTGTTTAGGTATATTATGCAGTAGCAGTCACAGCCTGGGTAGAGTTGATATATTGGGATGAAGTATCATTGATTTTATCATGTATTAAAAGACATTTTTGCAGATCCAGTTAATTTTTTAGTAGGTATTATTTTCCTATTCATTCCAATTGAAACTTCAAAATGTGGAAGTCTTGCCTCAGATAAATCTTGGGCTGAAGCATGGCATGTTCATAGCCAGTTGTCTGCATCTAAATCCAGTGACGAAGTTTCACAGCAGGGAGAGGTTATTGTGCATTCTTGGAGAAAAAGGACTATTTAAAGTGTCATATTGGAAAGAGTTGTATCAGGATGGTACTTTGTAGTGCATCTTTTGCTGGTAACCTTCCGTACCAGTCTTTGCTTCAAAACACTAAGGGAATGGCAGTGAAATACTTGTACCACAAGAGGCTTTAGGGACAACAGAGAACTAATTTTTATATCAGATTCAATAAGAAAAAATATCCCAATTTTGATAGTCACTTTTAAATGTGTGCTAGTTTCAAATCAGTTGTTGATGATAATTTTTGATTTGTAGAAGGCTTTTGCTGATTGAATTCAGTTTTACTCAGTTATGCAGTATTACAGTGCTTGGGTTTTCTGCTTAATTCTCCTTCCAAATTACATACATTTACTTATTTCAGGTGAAATGATGGTGTCACCGTTGAATAGTTCCGATGCTTCAGAACAGAAACGAGATAGTCCAGGCATCTGTCACTTTTTGAGAGACGAATCGCCTTTGAAGTCTGTGTTTGATGCAATCGCCTCAAAAACTCCTGAAAAAAGAAATGCTATGCTGGAAGGAAATACTGGTGGTAATAGTTTGTCAGCAACTCCAGAAAAACAAACATCTCAAGTGAAATCAGGAAGTAGAAGGAGGACTCCAAAGGAGAAGTTGGAGCCAGCTGAGGTCATGTCAGGTGTCAAGCAGCTGTTAAGGACCCCAAAGCAAAGGTCAGAACCAGTTGAGGCCTTATCGGGCATCAAGCAGCTCCTGAAGACCCCGAAGCAGAAGTCAGAGCCTGTAGAGGCTTTATCAGGTATTAAACAGCTCATGAGGACACCAAAGCAGGAGTCAGAGCCTGTAGAACCTTTTTCAGGCACCAAGCAGCACCTGAGGACACCAGAGCAAAAGTTGGAGCCAGTTGAAGTCCTGTCAGGTATCAAGCAACTCATGAGAACTCCAAAGCGTAAGTTGAAATCTGTGGAGGCTTTGTCAGGCATCAAGCGTCTCATGAAGACCCCAAAACGGAAGGTGGAGCCTGTGGAGGCTTTGTCAGGCATCAAGCGTCTCATGAAGACTCCAAAACAGAAGGTGGAGCCTGTGGAGGCTTTGTCAGGCATCAAGCATCTCATGAAGACCCCAAAACAGAAGGTGGAGCCTGTGGAGGCTTTGTCAGGTATCAAGCGTCTCATGAAGACCCCAAAACAGGAGGTGGAGCCTGTGGAAGCTTTGTCAGGCATCAAGCATCTCATGAAGACCCCAAAACAGGAGGTGGAGCCTGTGGAGGCTTTGTCAGGCATCAAGCGTCTCATGAAGACTCCAAAACAGAAGGTGGAGCCTGTGGAAGCTTTGTCAGGCATCAAGCGTCTCATGAAGACCCCAAAACAGAAGGTGGAGCCTGTGGAGGCTTTGTCAGGCATCAGGCAGCTCCTGAGAACCCCACAGCAGAAGCCAGAACCGGTGGAAGTCCTGTCTGGCATTAAGTTGCTCATGAAGACCCCAGAGCAAGAGCTGGGACCTGTTACAGATGAAAGTGCCTTTAAAAGATTGCTGAAGGCTCCAGTGCAAAACAGGGAAGCAGTTACTTCAACCAAGAAAACTCCAAAGGTGAAATATCAACCGGTAGAAGACATGATTGGGGTCAGACGCATTTTCAGGACACCAAAGGACAAAGCTGAACCTACAGATGATGTCTTTGATATTAGTAGACTAATGAAGACTCCAAGAGAGAAGTATCAACCAGTTGATGATTTTGTGGGTCTGCAAAGGCTTATGGCAGAGCCCAGGCAAAAACGCTCCGACTCTGAAGTGGATTATGCTGGACTTACGGAGATGTTTGATGCACCAGAGGAAACTGAGGTAAAATAGTTTCTTTAGCTTTTAGAGGGAATGCTTTTAGACTTTGAAACCTGTGATTGAAATGTGACCTCTGAAGGAAAAAGCAGCCTTCTAGAAAAGTATCCCACATTGACTTGGGAACTGTAAAAATGGCAGTCTTGGTTCCTTGGCAGCTTTGTCCAGGTGGATACCCTCTGCTAGAAAACACAGCTGATTGCAAGTCTGAATCTGAACACTGTCTTTTTTTTTTCCTGGTCATTTCTTCCTATTGTGCTTAAAGCAACTTTTAAATTGCTTAAAAACTACCACCAATTTTTTTCTCAACCATCCTTTTCATAAGCAAGGGGTGTGGTTGGTTGGTTTGCTTCATACCCTATAGATTAAATTCTAAGCTTTCTTTTTCTTTTCCCATCCAAAGCTTTTGACAAAGCATTTTACGCATGGCTGGTAGATTGCTCTCTATGTCCCTAAGTCTTTCATTTGCTGCTTCTGGAATGGATGCCTATTTTATAGACATACCTATATAAAAATATAATGTTTGTGTTAATATGCGTTTTCTTTGAAGGAGCCCTGTGTAAGTAGTTACTGAGGGTGCTCTGGGTCACCATTCCGACATTAGAGTTCACAGCTTCTTCACTGGTCATTTGTGAATTTTTAGTATTAATTTTTACGTTCATTCCAAGATCATAGAACCATGGAATAGTTTGAGTTGGAAGAGACCTTAAAGTTCACCTGGTTCCAATCCCGTGCCACAGGCAGGGACACCTTCCACTAGAGCAGGTTGCTCCGAGCCCCGTCCAACCTGGCCTGGAGCACTGGCAGGGATGGGGCAGCCGCAACGTTTCTGTGCACCCTTTGCCAGCGCCTTACCACCCTCGCAGGGAAGATCCGTAGGTAAAATGCTGCGTATCGCTGGACTTTGTGCTCATCAGTGGAGAACCAGAACAAACCTATCGAATCATTTGGCCTCAATACCCCAAATTCCTTTTGGGTATTCATTTAGACAATTGTCAGGCAATTTATTAATGATTTTCTTTAATGCTGTCAAGTGTTTGTTACTTTTCAGTTTAAAAATTGCTACCCTGGCTTTGACGGCCAGTATTAAGTTTGATAGATTTGTTTGCAGATATGATATATATATGGCTACAGTTATAAAACTGATATAATTTTTGGAGGCAAGTACTTGCTAAGACTTCAGATATTTCTATACACTGATTTAGTATTGGTCGGCTCCAGTATTTGTTGTCCTTTCAGACATGCATTTGTTAATTAATGTTTATTTCCTTAGGTCAGATCAGTAACAGCTATGGATTCCAAGCAAGAAGATCCTACAACTTTCTGTACTATTTCCAGTTGTAAATGTGGTAAGTGCAAATACGTTAACCAGAGAAGTAATGGATATAGGAGCTAATAGATGTTGTTATGAAGTTTTAACATGCTTTTTGGAAACTCCAGAATACGTAGTGTGAAGGGTCCATAGCTCCTGGAATTTGTGCAGTCATCGCTAATGGACACCAGGTGCTAGTAGAAGTAACAGTGTAGTAGTTTGTTGATGTGGTGACATTGGCTTCTCTTTACATACCAGTGAAAAGCCTGACGCAAAGGTCTCCACTTAAAATTACCTTTCTTTGAGAAGACTTTAAGAGCACAGCTTAAACCTAAGAATGCTGCCTATCAAGTGAACCAAATCTCTTTGGTCAGAAGCCTGGGGTTTGTCTTAGGGATTAGTTAAAATCTATATTTATTTTTAAATGAAGAATCATAAGTGTAAGTTTTTTAAGCAAGGTGACTTAGGGAAATTTTCTTAGGAATATCAGAACTCGTGGATCTTTGATCAATTGTAGTAATGTTTAATGTTTGTGCTTTTTTCTATGTAAACACTTTGAATGGGGAACAAAACCTGGTTTAGAAGACAAAGAAAGTATTTCACAAAGAGAAGACTCTCAGCAGAAGGAATCAGCTAGTGCAGGCCAGTCTACCCTGAGAAGAAGGGGCAGACCAAGGAAGACAGTACATTGTGCTTCAGCAGAACACTGCAAAAGGGAATTGAATTTAAAAGAATTGCAAAGTGTGGAAGAAAAGAGCACCCAAGAGGAGATGGAAGCTAAAAATGAAGGACGAAGAGGGAGACCCGACCGTCATATACAAGAGGAAACTGTTTCAGAGCCTCCTGAGCAGGAAAAAGTTGACATTGTTTCATCTGTGGGACCACATGGAACTACTCAAAGACCCAGAAGAGGTAAAAGGAAAGACCAGAAGGAGTTAAAACATCCAAGTGAAAATCCCGAGACTTGTGACAAAGATTCTTCAGTGCTGCAAGTAGAGAAACAGACTTTGCGGGAGTGTGGCATCAGAGACATAGTGGAAACTGAAGATGGGCCAATCATAAAGACAGGAAGTGCATCTAGTAGCCCTGAAAATGAAAGCTGTCAACTGCAAACAGGTTTAAAAGAAACTGAAAACAGATCTAATGAAAGTGGTGTAGAAGAGAGTGAAGAAATGTTTCTGTCACCTAGAAGCAGAGTTAGAGGAGTTAGAAAAGTAGCAAGCCCAGGACCACTGATTCCACCTAAAAGAGGAAGAAGAGCTAGAAATGACCAGGTTCAACAAGCTGCTTCAAAGACCCTTCACAGGACAACAAGGAAGCTTCGTAAAGACCCATCAGAAGAGATGCTACAAAGAGAAGAGACTTTTGTCAAAGATACTGAGGCTGCCACAGCAGAAGAACCTGAAAATGGAACTAAACTTGAAATAAAGATACCAGAGAAAAGAGTGAAGTTTTTAAGAAGTGCTGGAAAGCACTCAGCTGAAGTAAAAGCAGACATTGGTAGGATGACGCTTGAAAATATGCAAACCATTCAGAAAACTGAGGAAACTTCAGCTGAAGTTGGTACTGAACCCATCAAAAATGAGATAAAAGCATCTCAGGGAGATGAAACAGAAAATGCTCAGGAAAATACAACAGAGGCCTCTCAAAAATTAAAGGCAGACTCACCTTCTGGAGACACAAACAGAAGGGCAGTCACTGCAAACAGAAGTGCAGTGAAGGAAACAAGAACTAGAAACAGGAGGGGCAAAAAAGACTCCTTGGAGAAGTCTGATGAATCTGCCAAAGATGTAAAGAACCTAGAACTAATTGCTCCCAAAATCAAGACAGAAGCAGAAGTGGATGAATCTTCTCTCAAAGGTTCTGTGGGCTCTGTTTGTGTCAAGAATACCTGCCAAGCCATGAACGACCAGGGCACTCCAACTGCCACACCAGAACCTGCTGCAGACAGTGATGGTCTTGCTCAGAGCCGTCCAAAGCGAACAAGAAATGACCAAGGAATAAAACCCACAAAGCAAACTGAAATCCTGCAAGAGAATCAAGCCCACAATCATGCACTGGCATGTACAAGAGGTAGAGGTAGAAAAGTTAAATTTGCACTTGAAGAAGCCAGTTCCAAAGCAGTTGGAGGAAACAGTTCGCCTGAGGATGACAAAGGAATGGCTAACAAAGAGAGCGAACAGGAGACTTCAGGAAATCCTTCTTCACAAGTAAGGAGGAGCAGAAGAAAACAAGCTGATACCTTTCTGCAGATAGCTTGTTCTACCCTCATGGAAAAACACTCAATAACTGCAGAGCATAGCAAAGATGAGGCTTCTACAAAGGAGCAAGATTCAGCTTTGGAGGCTGCTCCCTCTTCAACAGAAGACATTCCACTGAGACGAGGGAGAAGACGAGAGGTTGCTGCAGCATCGCAAGCATCTCGATCTCTTTCTACCAGAAGAAGATGTGGGTTGCTGGAAGGTGATGATAAAAAAGTGACTGTAAAAGAAGATCAAAATCCAGCTTTGGGAAATGAAACTTTGCAGGCAAAAGCAAATGCATCAGCAAGGGATGAAAGGGAAAAGACTGATCTAGCAGCAGAGGCAAAAAGTTCATCTCCTCTCCAGAGAAAGTGTGGCTTCTCAGAAGCTGATGGTAAGGAAGAGGGCACCTGTGAAGAACAAAATGTGCCTTTGGAGACAGTGTCCTGTGCGAAAGAGAAGCCATTGGGAAGGGGCAGAAGGAAACAAACTGCTCTGGCATCACACACAGCTAGTTACATTCCTCTTAGAGGAAAACGTGGTTCGCCAGCAGATGATGGCAGCCAAGAAGCTCCTAAAGGAGATCAAAATGTTCCATTAGAAATTTCTGATTCATCTGTGAAACAAAATCAACTGAGAAAAGGAAGGAAAGAAATTGCCCTCTCGGTAGAAGCCACAAGTTGTTCTTCTCTTGAGGGAAAAGAGGGCTTAGCAAAAGAAAGTGGGAGAAAGACTAATCATAGGGGAGCAAAAAAGCTGCTTTTGGAGAATTCTACTTCCCAAGAAAAAATCAATCCTTCAAAAGGGAGCTCGAGGGACACAGTCACCACACAGGCTGTAAGTTCCACCTCACTTCAGGCTTTGCCAGAAGAGGGCAAGAGTGACACTCCTGAAGAGCAACAGAGTGTACTTCTGGAAGTAGCTCCATCTGCAAAAGAAAATCCATCAAGAGTGGGCAGAAAGAGAACTACTTCTTCCACATCTAAAGAAACTAGTTCCACTTCTCTCAGGGAAGAACCTGTCTTGCCCAAAGCCAGAGGCCAAAAGAGGATTCTTACAGATGAAGGTACCTCTCTAGAAAATAACTCATCTCAGGAAAACACAAAGCAATTGAGGAATAAAAGTAAAAGGGTAGAATTCAAATTGGAGGCAGCTACTTCTACTTCTCACTGCAGAAACGGTGGCTTGCCAGAGAATGGCAAAGCTTCAGAAACTCAAGAGATGTGTTTAACATCTGCTGGTTCGGAGGGAAATCATCAACCTGGAAAAGGAGAAGGGATTACCCCTGCATCCCGGGCAACTCCCCTTTCTCGCAATAGGAAACGTCAGTTGCCAGCAGATGATTTGCCAACCAAAAAACTGAAGTCAGGTGGGCCGGAATTTCCTTTCCATTTTCTAAATGTGTCTCAGTTATCTGTAGATACAACAATAACGTTCCCAGTTGTAATGTTGCTGGGGGCTGCTATGTGCCATTTGAGATAGAGAGTAGGTCTTCAATATAGCAGGAAGGCATAGGTGAATGGGATCTATGTTATCATAGAATCATAAAATGGTTTGGGTCGGAAAGGACCTTAAGCTCCTGTGCAGGTGCTTAATATTTCCTTTACAGTTAAAAACTTGACTTTGCAGCTCTATCTGGACCATAAAACACCTACTAGATATTTGGTTTTGCAGGATTTTCCTTTGGTGTTGGATGTGTTTTAGTTCTACGTATCAGTAGAAGGAATTTTAACTAAAATGGCAGCTAATTGGTTTTGGTGCTCTCATTAATGTTAACCTACTTTCCGAAATAACTGTAAGTCCTAAGGGATCTATCTTAAAGGATATCTTAAAGGATGTGCACAAGTATGGGGTTTGTGGCTGGCTTGGTGAATTCATAGATGTAGTCTTTGGGATGTGGTCACCAGGGACATTGCCATTAAAAACAATGTAACTGAGGGTTGGATTTTGTATAAAATGTTTGATTTATGATACAAATGCACTTTGTTTTTTGTGTGCAAATAGAGAATGATGGAAATCCAGCACCGCAAAAAGGAAAAGGAAACAAAGCTAAAGAAGAGCCTGAAGGGGATTTAAGGGCTACTCGGAGTGCTGGAGGGACGGACAGGAAGACAAGATCAAGCACAAGAACAAGTGCAAAAGCAAGAAAATAGTCTCAACAACAGTCACAGCACCAGTTTTTAAATCAATTCAGTAACTGAAATGGCAGGGTTTTAATGTGAATTGATTTGCACTCGGATTTTAAGCTCAGATTTTGTCAAGCAATCATTGAATTGTGATGCTATCAAAAGATATTTTTTATTGTGTTTACAGGTAGGGTGTAGATTCTGGTTTTAATAGATCCATGTGTAGCGGTTTCTAACCCTGGGGCGCTTTTGCAAAACTGCAAATCTTAAACCTAAATCTTTGTTATACCAGTATTTATCCTCTTTCCTGTTGATCAGCAGCCAGGAAGCCATAATACTTTACTGCCAGTTTAAGCTATTTTCTACTTAGATTTTAATGTGCTTAAGTCTGATTTTTCACGACAGCTCTGTAAATATTCTTTAAAAGAAGCTCTGGATGTATCAGCAGATTTCTGATGCTGAATTTTTGATAAGTTTTAAAAAAACCCCTTAAAAAACCCATTGTATTGAAAAATGCAGATTTGTGGAAGTCATTAAATTTGTAAACAATTTGGGACTGGTGTGTTTTGTGTTCTTGAGAACAGTGAAGAATGTGTCATTACTGTCCTCTTAAAAGACAAAGTGTTCACCAATCATGTATGTCAGGCCCTCAGTGATAGGGTTTATTGGTGGTCTTTGCAGTGCTGGGGGACTTGATGGTCATAAAGATCTTTTCCGACTTGGTTGATTCTGTGATTCTATTTCAAAGATTCATTCTCTCCAGCTACAGGGCATGGTTTTGAAGGTGGGTCTTCTGCAGCACAGGCACTTCTCTATGTACAGCTGGGTGGTGCAGCACTTCCACATGTGAGCAAGCGCTGAGCAGAGGAGACACGGGACTGGTGAGTGTATGGGTGGTGATGGTGGTCCTTTCCCTGAAGTTGCAATTACTGTGAGTAACCAGTGTGGTTCAGAGGTGAATTTTAGAGATGAGTGGCTGCAGGGTAATGGTTTGTGTTTGTCTTTAAGGCCTGCTGCTTCCTTTTACTGTGTTAAGTGCAGAAAGGGAGGAAATTCATCTGGGGTGTTGAAGTTTTGTGCAGTTTTAAGACTACAATTACATTTCTGTGTAGTCTAAGAGGAGTTACAGCTGTTTCTACAGAAGGGCGGTTGGATGCTATGTTTGGATGTTCTTGTCCGCTCTTCTATCGGGGAATGATAATGAATGGCCCTTTCTTCAGGTGAATTCATGTTAGTGAGCTCTGTAGGTTCTCTTTCTTTAAAGCCTAAAGCAGTCAGATTAAGGAAGAAATTCACTGGATGCTGTCCAGACGTTCAGAGTTCAGATGTGATGTGATATTGAGATAAATCTTTAGTTGAGATGGGTTTTTTAGAATGTGCTGTGTCCATATCCATAGTTCTTTTAAATGCTTTGGTCACTGTATCCTGTTATAATGCATTTTTTTCTATACTTCAATTGTCATGTGTGTATTTAAATGTAACTTACTGTAGATCTTAGTAATATTTTCATACTAGCTCTATTAATTCCTGCATGTGTTTCCTCTATCATAGTTGCATGATTTCCACTGACCAGGACCAGTGATGGTCTATTCCTCCCAAGCCTTTTTCTGTGATTAGAGTCAGCACTTTGTGGTGGTTATTGCTTTAGGGTTGAAGATTGGTTTTTGCAGCTTTGATTTCAGTCTTCCAGATGTGAGGAACATCTCTACCCAAAATGTTTCATGGGTCTATGGCGGAGGACTTGGGATCTCCCTAACTTTCAGGTCATGTAGCTTCGTCTGTCTTGTCACATCTGAAGCAGTGCATTTCAGCGCACATTAGGAAGTTAAAAAACCCCTGCAACACTCAAGCATTGCAGGCACTGCAGTAGTTTTAAATCGTTAAGCTGCGTTTGTGTTTGAGAGTTGTGCTAAGTGGAAGATTTGTGTTATTAACGCTGATGTATCATTTCTTAGCCTTTTTTTTCCTAGTGTCTGACATTCTATTGGGATGTCTAATAGAAAATAGGGTTGTTGTTGTCTACAGCAGAGAACAAAGGGAAGAACTAGCAATGCACAAGAGTAAGTGACAGTGCGCAGAGAACATGAACTGCTGAGCATGATGTCAAGGTAAATGAGTTGGAATACACTGCTGTGCTATGCTTATATATGTGCCACTGCACTAATCTGTGTATCTTATCTTGCAGAGGACGTTTTTGTATGGAGTACTCATTTTCCTTGGCATTCAACTCCTCAAGAGATTATTTATGTCTTTTTGCTATTCTCTTCAGTATTTGATCTGTCAGAACAAAGGTTTCTGCTCAGAACTTGGTGTTTCTGCTCAACTGTTGCTCAGCTTTCTGATTTAGATTTTGCTGAGCCATAAAGTTTTTGCTGCTGTATGTCCTGATTGCATAAATACTGCAAGCTCTCCTCATTTGGACTGGGTAGAACTTGCTATGAAATGTGGATATAAAGAGGAAATACAGTAATGCTTTAACCTCTTCAAGCCATTGTTGTAAGTACCCTTCTTTCAGGTGAGCCCCACAGTCTTGCTGCTGTCTGACAATTTTCTCTGTTCTAACAGTTGGATGAGAGAAGCAAGTGCCTAGAAGTGTCTGCACCTCTTTTCAGTCTCTGACACTGTCCTGTAGTTATTCAGGGCAGTAATTTGTGGCCTAAAGATACATCAAAATCTTATGGCAGAGGTTGAGACTGTTCTTCCAGAACAACAACAGAAAAGAGTGCTGAAGGCTGTTGCTCTGTGAGAAAATGTTCTATTTTTAATTGCATAATTTGCAGCTGTTTATTAAAATTTCAATGTCATGAACCATCTCTTCTAATTTAGAAAGTGAGCACTGACACAGAGAAGCTGTGGCTGCCCCATCCCTGGCAGCGTTCAAGGCCAGGTTGGACACAGGGGCTTGGAGCAGCCTACTTTAATGGAAGGTGTTGCTTCACTTTCCTACATGCTCAGTATCTTACTCTTGCTCTTTTCTACAGAAATAGTGAACTATTCTGGTCTGATTGGTTTTTAAGGATGTTTAATTTCATCAGTAAATGGTGTGTACTTTATTGGTGCTACAGTTCGATCAAAAGAGTAGTCTTTCTGGATTATGTGTGATCATTGCAACATCATTCATTTATCTATCCCATACCCATCTTGAACCTCAGACCCCTGAAATCCTTTGTTTTCTATGGTATGTAAAGTATGATTATCAAATCACATCTTTAATATAGATATTTTTCCAGTGTAGAAGGAAGTTCAGATTCTGCCTTGCTAATGCATAGAGAACATTTCCTTCATGGTTTGTTAATTATTTATTCCCAGTTAGTTAAGTAATAGGCCAGAGGGAGGAAAGTTTAATTCCTGCCCCAGTTCTGCCTGGAAGTGTCCAGCAACCAGCAGCATTTCTCAAATCACACAGGAGCACCCTACAGACCTCTGGGAGAAGTGCTAGAACCTGTGATCCAGATGAAGTGATGAGTTTATGAATCTTCAGAAGACCTCAGAGGATTGCTTTGAGTTGATGTGTATGCGACCTTAGGGAGAAAATAGTTAAATAAGGATTTACATTCCCATGTCAAGATCTCCTCCAGTGAAATCAGTGCTCAACAGTAAATACAAATTTAGATGGAATTTGTATGTGGATTAGAATCTATGCTATGAGTTATTTAAATCTTTTAGCTGTTTCCTGGCTGAATGAAATGTAGCTAAAAGAAATGCACTATTTATAGCTAGTACCAGTACAAGTAAGTATTGCTTTGTTACCTCAGTTTACCTGTTTCTTAGGACACTGTGTAATTAATACTTGATATGTATTTAATATCTTTTTGGCAGTGAACTCATTTGCTGCTTTTACCATAGTATTTTTTGGGATTGCAAATTAAGTGTCAGTATAGAAGAACTTTTCCCTTTTTGCATGGAGACACATGGAAAAGATGAAGGGTGATGGGTACAAGTTACTTCTGGAGAGATTCCAACTGGATACTTTCTCAATGAGAACAACCAGCCACTGGAATAATCTCCCCAGGGAAGTGGTAGATTCCCCAGCATTGAATACTGTTAAGATTCAACTACACAGGGTGCTGGGACATCTAGTCTAGCTCATGCTTTACCTAGAAAGGTTGGACCAGATGATCCTTGAGAGCCCTTCCCACCTGGGGTTCTAGGATGCTATGAACTGATGATACCTCATTCCTGACTGAATGGTGATTCATGAACCTAGACTACAATACTCATCTCCTGGTTGCTGGCGCTCCATCACAGTGCTCAAGGATATTAAGAGGTAGCACAGCATCAGTTCATGCATTTGCACAGGGCGGTTTGGGAGTTGGTAATGGAAAACACTAGTTTTGGAGCATCATCTTCTAATGGCAGATATTAGCTGTAGCATCTTAGTAATTCAGGTGGACAGAGAGAAGCCGCCTTCATTTCGTGGCCCTCATAGTCCGTCACGGAAGAATACAAAACCTAGAGTTATTTTCTGTAAGAAAGCACACAAATGTTATGTTGCAGTTTGTTCTGAAGTATAGAGGTGTCTCAAGTTAATCATTTCTCAAACACTTCACTGGAAATACGAATGGGGGGTGTCATCCCATGTCATGTGCCATTTTTTGTCTCTTGAATTTCCACCTACACTCAGTTCCTTTCGGGAAACTATTGGAATTTCCAAAATACAGACCCTATGTATGTTATAAATGCTATTAATGACCATATATTTTTCCTTACTCAGAAAACTCAATGCCTTGTTTAAAAGAAACCCTGCAGAGCTGCAAAACCTCTGACAAAGGAATTCCCAACCTGTCACACATCTATTTCACTGTCTCTTTTAAATTTACTTCTGGTAGGGTTTTTGCTTTTTCTAATAGACCTACTTTTGCTCATCGTGACAGAAGATGAAAGCAGCTGCGCAGATACAGAAATCAGGTAAAGCGATTGTGACTTCCTTTTCTATGAAACCTGTTGGGAACCAAAAAATGAACTCCAAATGGGTGGTAGAGTCCTTAGAGAATGCAAACTGGAATAGTTTCATCGTGACAAAGTGGCTTCTGAAAAATGGGCTGTTATTCTAACTCTAATGACAAGTAAATATTCCAGGAAAAACCAAGAATTAAAATTGCAGAAAGTTAAACTGCATTAGAAGAGTTCAGTGGTGCTGTAATGTTCATACTTGATGTAAACTGAAATATTCTCAGAGGAGATGTTTATCAACTACCTCAACTTACCTTTGGGATGTGAGTTTGCACTGTCATTTTCTACCCCATGTATGAGCTATAAGTGATTGCAGCAAAGATGCAAGCAGATTTATTAGTGTACTGTTGGAAGACCAGTTTGTGTTTCATTTACAGAAACATTTGTATGATTTCAAAGGGTATAATGTGAAAATTAAAGCTGGATTAAGGGCTGACCTCTAGTCTTGGAAGAGTTTTTGCAGTTCTTAAGGTGAGGAGGGATCATTGTGTCAGGCAGATGTTGCTGTAATATGTCTGTCTGCAGTGAAGTTGTGCTGTCCCACATAGTGCACTGCTTGTCCACCTACCTAGGATACTTTGATTTTGATTTCGGAAAGAATTGAATGAATTTTCTGTGTATGCCTTACTGTTCTTTGATCTGAGAAAGCTTTTGCTTGATGATGGTGAAAAGCATTCACTTTTCATATTCATTTTATAGTGACTTTGGGTTTTACAGATGCATAAAAATGCACTTAGTGTTTTCTATGGGTATGTGTGTATTTCTGTGTTTCTATGTATACTTACCTATGTATTTTTATATGTAAAAATCTATTTAAAGTGTGATTATAGAGGGGAAAAAGGCAATAGAGAATAAATAGTAACTAGTGGTGGTGGACATCCATGGTCAGGTAACCTAAAACCCAAAACCATAACAGCAGCCTTCTCATCCAAACTGTGTTCACTTTAGACAAAAGAAAGAGGAATAAAGAACAGCTAAGTGGTGCCACATAGTGTGCAAGGCCTTTCTATTTTCGGTGTGATGTATTTCAATATTACATTAGGAAAAACTAATTCAAGTGTATTTTTTCCTGTCCGAAACAAACAGTAGTATTTCAGAACTACTGGCAAATATGTTAATGTAAGATCATCTAATTGTTCAGGAATGGTATAGCATATATCCTTTAAAAGGCTGTTACTTTGCATTAGATTGAAATAAAATCTTACATGGATATAGTAAGATAGTGAATATACAGACAATTTCTGCTTTAGTTTTGTGTTTAAGAACGTAGTAATACATTTATTAAATGTGGCCACAAAATTATTACCTTCTAAGTCTGGGCTTTAGTCAATTCACTGTGCAGATTTGTTAAGTAATCTTGAAACACTGGTAAAGAAGAAATAAATCTTTAAATCTTGTTTTCAATGGAGAGAGTTAATCTGATGGTATTTAGAATCACACAGTCATTAAGATTGTCAAGGCCAACTGTTAACCCAGCACAGTCAAGTTCCAGCACTAAACTGTGTCCCTAAGTGCCACATCTGCACCTTTTTAAAATACCTCCAGGGTATCTATTATTTAAGCAGGAGATGTTACTTTTCTGGGGGTATTAACATGAGCATCTTTTTGATGGCATTTTTGCTGCTGTCTGGTGATTGTCACTGGTCTACATTAGTTCACTGTGAGAACCTGCATATATACTCCAAATTTAATTTCTGCACTTATTAAAAATATATGGGCTTTCTACTTCCATTACAATAATAAGGTTGAAAAAGCAACTTGATTGTCATGAAGGGTTTAAAAGCCTTCAAAAAATTCCTGACAACAAAACTGGATTTTAATATTTCAAACCTGCATTATAATCAGTACCACAGATCTTTCTGTTCTTGACATTCTCTTTCACATCCAATATCCTTTCAGAGTACTGCAAGTTCTTGGCCTGAATAAGTTTCATGACAGCAAGATCAGCTACTTAATTGTTGGTTTGAGTTTTCCACCTTTTAATTTGTATCTTTCCATGGTATTCCTCTCCTGACTTGACACTGAGGTGCAATGCTATTTTGAGAGAGCGGTATGATTGTCGTTGTTAACCTTGAAGCTGCGTCGTAAACACTATCAGGTTTGATAATTTCCCAGAGGCTGGGATCTGATGGAGGCAATTCTCAAAGATTAAAAGATATCAGGTAATTGATGATCTTAGAGGATGTTGTCTCCATAGATTCCCACTTGAGCTTCCTTTCCTGTTTCTTTGGAATATAATTTATGGCTGGTACTCAGAGGAGGTCACAAAAAACCGGGAGACAGGTGGGACTGCCACCCTTGTAAAAAATTGCATGTGAGGTTACATGCAACTCCAAAAGTCATAATTAATGAATATTCTCTGGCTTGCAACTAGGTACGTGCGCTTCAAAGGCTGGAATTTGTGGAGGCAATTGGCTTGAGGAACATCTTGTGAAGCAACCTTTCCTTTTATAGCACTAAAAAAGGAAATGAAAACCCAAGTAGAGTTTTAACTGACAGCTGTATTGGGTCATCTCCAAGCTTTTTATGGTACCCCAGACACAGACTAATCAGATTTTATGGTTCACATGAGTATTTGTGCCTTGTGGGTGTTTTAGTACCTGTCAGTTGTGACAAGCAGTATCACCACTACTTTACCTCACTAAGGCATGCATATGATAAAGAAAGTAGCTGTAAGCATTAACATCAGTAATCAGAATAACATCAGTGTGTTGGAAAACTCAATAAAAATTATTGATCTGATCTTCAGTATTACAAACATGATTTTTACTTGCTTTAATGAGTTTAAGCAAGATATTAAGGTAACTGTATTGATGTAGTCCACATTATCAAGAAGGGCTTTTAAATTCTGGTAGAGTGCAGGCTAGTGATGGCTAAAATACACCCTTATAGTCCAAAACTGCAGTCCGGTAGCCACAGCATCTACAGGATAGCTGGCAGAAGTAGTCATGAGTAAAACCTTCTATCTCTAACCTGAAGTGCTAGTTTTAACAAGAAATGGCTATGAAGCATTTCAATATCTAACCGGTTTTGATAGGCGAATTTTAAAACCTGTTGCAAATGCAGCCATAAGCTATTGCAAACTACAGGTCTTTATGTGAAAACTAGAAAAAGAAGGAATTGTACTATTTAAGAGCATAGAAAGTTAATTGCAAATTATATTCCCTCTTAAGACACCTTATGAACTCGGAGACCTACAGTGGGAGTCAGACTTCAGGGTAGGTGCAGGAAGGGAACAAAGTAGTATCCAGTCACGTCTAATTTTGAGCCTCAGAATTCAGGATCACCCTGTCCTGGTCAATCTGGAGTGTCTGGAAGTGTTTTAGTCAAACGCAGAAGAAATCTTAAGCCCTTTGACATACACATTTCTGTGTCTGTGTATACTAAGGAAGAAATATTGACAACAAATCAGCATTTTTTTGCTTATTTTAATCAGCTACTATTAGAATTGCATGGATAAAATGACTACTTTTTAAAGCTTATAGTATGATACTAAGATTAAGGTAATCAAACCAGCAATCCTGGTAGAAAATGCCTCGTGGCTTGTGTTGCTTCTTTAAGGTGTATGGATATTTAAAACAAAACCCGTGTGAGAGAAGTCTCACTGTTAAGTGTTAGTTTAGAAATAAAAATACCTATTCAGACTTCAGAGCAGCAGTTTGACATATGTTGCTGATACAGATCCTCAGTCCAAATGTCTAAGCTTTGCGAGAGATCTGGGTACACTGAACTGCAATACTTTGAAAGAGAAGTTTAATCAAGTTTCAGTGCTTGAGCAGACACAATAGTTTGTTGGATTGTTCTTGTTTTAATGTAGCACGAATGTTTTTCCACTGAAAGAGAAAAGAACAGTAAAGGTATGATAATACCTAAATCATAGCTAAAGGTGCTGACAAGAAAGCTGAAGAGGGGCTTTCAACAAGGGCCTTATAAGGACAGGACAATGGCTTTAACCTGCCAGAGAGGAGATTGAGATGAGCTCTTAGAAAAAAAGCTCCTCCCTGTGAGGGTGCTGAGGCGCTGGCACAGGGTGCCCAGAGAAGCTGTGGCTGCCCCATCCCTGGCAGT
>JAOEHY010036343.1:3623-18458 GCA_025447955.1 Psilopsiagon aurifrons
GATCTGTACATTCTTTATGCCTGAATGCATGCCATAATTTATGAGTAACAACAAGGATGTGTTCCGCATTTATTCCCTTGGACAAACAAGCCGATGTCTACCCTGCTGAAGCAGTTAAACAGAGGAGAGCAGCAGCCATGCTGGCAGATTCCTGCCCTGTGATATGCCAGCCACAGGGTGACGCAAGGGCTGGAAGGCTCCAACTAACAAGCCATTTTCACCTGCGTAATAACCGCTAGTGGAGATACAGCACCACCACCAGCAGCAGCAGCAGCAGCAGCGGCTCCGAGCCACCGCAGCCGGCCGGACTCCAGCGCGGCCGCAGCACCGTCCAGCCCTCGGCGGCCACCGCAGCTTTTTCGGTGGCTCTCGCTTCAGCCTGAGAGCCGGAGACAAGCAGCCGCCTGTCAGGCAGCATGTCAGCCCCGCCGGACCCCCAGGACCTGCTGCTGGCGGGCACTGGGGTGCACTGGGCTGCGGACGGGACAGACCAGTATGCAGCTGGGGCTCCGCTGCGGGATGGAGATGGGGCCCAGCAGCGGGAACAGCTGGTTTTCGGCTCCGCCAGGGAACACCCGCCCGTTGCTATGGCGACTGCATCCCCAGGTAAAAGGCATGGGGCACCCAGGGATGCTCAACAAAGGGGCCCTGGCAGCAGCAGCGCCTGGTTGTCTCGTTCCTGTCCCTTTCCCTGTTCTCCTCCCGGCCTGGCTGCTTGGAAACATTACTAATGAGTTAGTGAGCAGACGTAGGAAAACAGAAAATAACAAGCATTTGCGGCCTTTGCAAAAATCAGTTATACTGATGTGGGGGAGGGGGGAAGCAGGACCCAGACAAGTTCCCCGGAGCTCTTCGCAGTTCGGCACAGGATATCCAGGTTTTAGTCAAATGATAGAGGGCGTTTGATTTCACCTGACTTGATAGCGCTTTGTCCTCATTTGTTGTACACCTGCACAAATCTGGAGTGACAGATCTCAAAGGAGTTACTTCAGCTATTCCCCAAGCACCTGGAACTCCTGCATGGCCCCTTATGTTATTTCAACATGTAGCTTTTAATGGAGTGCTTAATCTAAAGTGTTTGTATATTTTCTGCATGCTTTTAAGACACATCCATTCAATCATGGACTTTTTGGTTGGTGTGTTGTCCTCCTTCTCCTTTTTTAGGTGTATTTGACTTACAATGTATTTGGTTTAGCTAGGATCTGAAGGTTCTTTGATTTTCAGTTTACCTTTGGTATATATTTGCCTTGCCTTGGTTTAGGGCTCCTTTCTTTGTGTTAATAGCAAGTGTATATCTATTAATGAACGCCAGAAGGCTTCAGCTTCCAGTAGCTCCTGACAGAAATGTTTTGGGGAAAATTACTCTATTTCCTTTTTGGTGACCCTTCCCTGCTTTCTTTCCCATCACTTTCCATCAGAGAACCCATATAACCAAGTTAGCCAGTCCTGGGGAAGCTGGTGGATCCACCTAGGTTCTTCTTCATAGGGAAGTACATGTTTCCATTATACAGACAGACAGCATTAAACTTGACTAAGTTGAGGGTCGGGGCTTGGGACAGGAATCAGTCTCCATTATGCAATAGCTGCAAGAGCATTAGGAACTGCGTTTTTGGGCTGAGTCCTTTCTAATCCCCTCCAGTCAATCAGCACAAAGAGTAGCTGGCCAGAAACAACACAGTCTGTGTGGCGATGTGTATTATTCCACTTATGCCCATCTGTATGATTTTTCAGGACCTGAGTGTCTGTGCATGTGTGTGCTCTCAACATGGATATTTTCCCGGTGCTTTTCCGCTTGCTTGATGCTACTGAGTTCAGTAGTAAAATGGGATCTAATGCTCATCGGCTGATGTGGGAAATGTTCTGCTGTTTTGTACCTTTGGGCAGGAGGCTAATCTGCTGCTGTACTGCTCATTCGCTGATCTGAGTGGTAGGTTGTGAGACGTGACTTTTTACTGGAGAAGCAGGCAGATGCCTTTTAATGTGGGGCTGTTCTAGGTGCAGGGGTGTGAAGAGGGGAAGGACTGGGGTCTCCAGGTAGGGTGACTTCAACAGTATAATGACATGAAAAAAGGGAAAGGCTCTTGTGAGCTTTACTGTTCACTGATGGATAAAAATATGGCCATTCTGAATCTTAGCATACAGGACAAAGAGGGGTGGTCTCTTAAATTGTGTAAATCTCCATTAAGTGGAATGAATGTGATACTGCTTACATTTAATGAAGGCTTCTTCAGGCTTACCCTGACTGGTAGATTCAGCCTTATGGAATGCAGAATGGAAAGGAAAAGAAAAAAGGAAAGGAAAAGAAAAAAGGAAAGGAAAAGAAAAAAGGAAAGGAAAGGAGAAAATGGAAGGAAAAGGAGAGGCAAAGAAAATAATTTTCAGCCTTTGGAATCCTCTGCAACTGTGCTTTAGGTACGTTTGTTTGCATGTGTCACACTGTGGCAAGGTGGAGATAAAATGAGCAATGCAGACCCTTTTTGGTTTTTACTAGCTGTGGATTGACAGACTGTCAAATTAGCATAGGAGTAGTAATGTATTTTAAACATTTCCCATTTTGTTCTCTCTATTAAATAAAGTAACTGTTGCTGGTTGCATGCGTGTCTAGCTGACCATGGCAGCCCGAGAAGCATCCCAAACAGTGCAGTCCCGCACATACAGTCTCCTTTTCTGTTTGTAGCTGCAGCACCTGTATTTCTGTTCCATATTACCTAGACATCTACAGCTCCCACTCCATTCACTGGGGGAAGTAAATAATTTCCCTGTTCTCTCTGTGTGACTAAATATTCTTAAGCTGCTGAATAAGAGATTTGTCATATTGCTGAATATCTAAAACTGTCAAGTATTTCAGAAAACTCTTTAGTTCCCCTGCTCAGAAGGGGATTCCTGTGTGCTCCTAAGCTGCAGGAATGGACCCAGCGGGAGATACCTAACTCCAGCAGCTTACAATGCTGCCATAAACCGCCGTAAACTTATAACACTCTCTATAAAATGGTGCACTTGGGGGCACTTTAGACAAAGAAGACTGCATCCAAACAAAAGTGAACTGGACGGTATGTTTTCCAGGTAGTTTCCCAACACATCCCCTTTCTTCCTTCACACCTCTCAGACCAGTCTTTTTGTGAAAAACACAGTTATGCTCTCTGAGGCAAGAGCAGGGTTTGGATGCTGAGAGATTCTCCCAGCATGAAAATAAATGGTGGGAATTTTTCACAAGTTGTACAGAAGTTTTCTTATTCAATCTAAAATTTGCAAATTTTCCCTGCTCTCGGCTTTGGTTTTAAGTTTGAAAACCAGCCAGGGATTGTTGAAAGATTCAGGAATATTTTCAGGCTGGCTGCGGGCCCAGATTTGAGCCAAACTGGCTTTGTGTCAAAACCTGGTGAGTCATTGCTGAATGATGAAAAGCAATGGATTACACTTGCCATTCTTCGAATCAACCAAAATCAGCGATGATTTGGACTGCAGAAAAAAATTCCCAACAGGAGTGGAAAGCTCAGAGATTTCTAAAGCAAATTCAGGGCAGTAAAGATCTGCAGATCCCATGTCTGCGTCTCCTCCTTCAGAGCTACAAAAAAGATCGGCTCCAGTAGCTTCTGGGCAGGGACACAGCAGTTTCTCTTGCTTTTATACTTGGCCACTGGATTTTGATGAAAATATTTGTCTCCTTACCCAAAGACCCACCCTGGTTCAGGGTGAGAGGAGCTTGCAGGCAGCTCTTGCAAGGACTGGAGTCCTGAAAGGCTGGTGAGCAGTTTGCATGTTGGTGAAGAGAGTCCCATGGCATCCAACACACCATCTGGTCACAGATTCTGTTGTTTATTTTTATACAACAGTGATTAAAATTCCTTGAAAACAACTATTTCAAAAAATATTACACAGTCTACTAGGCATTCCCCAAGATAAATACATCTAGTTTCCTTTAGAGAAAAGGCAAAATGGAAGAATGGACTGTACTTCCATGGCACAGATGTGCTTAGGGGAAAAAGGGCAGGAATTCATACAAATTGTAATTCCATGTCAGGATCTGGGAAGTTGTATGCAGCCCTGTGCATTGGTGGGTATCCATACACTGATTTACAGGCAGGAATGTTATGCCCCTATATCTGTGTAGCTGAGATTGAGAGCTGCCAGTGAGCCCTGCCTGCTGATACTTACGCCAGAATGCTCTTTGTCTTCAGACTGGCCACAGCAGTCAAGACATCTCTGGTAATCCCTGGCCTGTTTCCAGCTACCTGCAAAGACAGGATGCAGGTGGGGTCCAAAGGAGAGGTGGCCAGTGCACAGGAGATGGCATTAGAAGCTGGGATGTGTCTATGGGGACCCAATGAGATGGCAAATATGGCTATGGGAACCATTCTGGAACAGCAGCCAGGAGATGGCTGGGATCCCCTGGAGGACCTCAGTGAGCACCTATGTGGCATGTAATGGCACCTATATGGTATGTGCCAGTGAGGCAAGGCGGGAAGGAGGGACTAGAAGCTGCTTGGATGAGGCAGATGAGTTGAGGAGCAGTGAAATACCAAATCCCAGCAGTGTTTCGTGCTCTGATGGAGGTAGATGTAGTGCACAAGACCATGAGTGATTCTGGCTTGTGCTGCTCAGTGACAAGGACAGACTCTCTAGGCACTGTGCTTTTAGTGAAGACTTTTTTTTTAAAGCCTTTCTAATCCACATGATTTGTAGAGGTTGAGTTTGAAAACATGTGCTGTGTACCCACATGCTCTCACCATGAACTAACCCACCAACACCCTGCCAGCAAGCAACTGCAGTGAGGTGCTTGTATCATAACCCTGTGTTTGTACTGATAAGAATTCACCTGTAAATCTCAGTTTCTTGTTTCTCTCCTCTACCAGAGAGGGTAAGTTACAGGCAGCTTTACACCTCAACATGAAAGAAGTTTTTGATGGTTTTCAGGTAGCTTGAGAATCCTGTGTTTCACCTGGGTGGAGGGAAATGGCTATGGACATGAATGTCTGCACTGCTTGGGTTTGGCACTGATGCCTTTTGGGGGTGTCAGGGCACAAAAAATGCAGCAGGTTCCCCAAGGCAATTGGCTCAGCTGCTCTTTGTGGCCTCTCCACCCCTTTCCATCTTGCTTTAGCAAGAGCTTCTCCTCCCTATGCATCCATGGCAATGTACTGCTCAAGCCCATGTGCATTGTAAAGGCCAAGGTCCAAACCCTGATTTTTCAAGTTGCTATAGAAAAAGTCTCAATAGAGTGTATTCTGTGACCTAAGCTCCCAACAGGAGGAGCTCTGCACCAGAGCTACGTAAAATCTGGTTTAAAGTCTGTGCAGAAATAGAGGTTTCAACTCCATACAGATCAAAATGCAGCTGTCTTTGCCCTGTTTCCCCATACAGAAACACTGTGCTCCCCAGGTCTGCCCGCTGAGGATTTTCACCTCCTGTACCAGTCAAGGCCTCAGTGCATGTTCCTCATAGAGGGAGGGGAACATAGCAGACTTGTACAATGGTGGCAGATGTAGGTCAATTTTTAGGCTTTGCTCAGGTTCTAGCCCTTTGGCCTGCCAGTGGTCTTGGAATTAAAAGCATTTCTGAGCAGAGCTGCTCTGTGTCAGGACCTGTGTGGGGTGAAGGACTCCCCAACTCCCTGGCATGTAAAATGTTTTTGGTGCATGTAGGCATCCTCCCTGCATTAGCCTTGCAACCTCCAAGTTGGGATGGGGAATTAGGCCCGTAAATGGCAAAATTCCCTTGCTGATTGCAAGCCATAAATGGAGCTTGTCACTCCAGCAGTTCCTCTATAGATGTCCTCAAGTGCTTTTGGGAGAAGTGTTTTAGAGGCTAGGCTCAGCAGATGAAAATCAGTACAAACACGGCTGGCTTGGGCTGACTGCAGCCCTTCTTTGAGCAGCTGTGCTGTGGAGGCTGCCTAGGGTGAAGAATTTTGGGCTGTTGGGCCCTGAAGCCAGTGGCTGACAGAGCACAGGCAGCGAAAAGCTGGGGATGTCTTTCAGATCTGTAACTTCTGCATTTGCGGCTTTGCAATGTGTGTCTGAAGGGTGCTTCAGAGGGGTGAGGGATGGCCACACGGGCTGTGTTTGGGAAACAAAGTGCTGCCAGCACTGGCAGCAAGAGGCTTCTGCCTGGGCCTGTGGCCAAAGGCTGTGTCCCGAAGCCATGGGGCTCACCCAGTGGCACCCACATGCACACCAGCGGCAGGGACTGATATTTGCAGAATAAAAAACATCTGAGTTGAGAGAAGCACAAAATCCCCAGGGCCTGGGAGCAGGAAGGTTTCCAGCCTGAGAAGGCTGCCCTATGCATTTGCTTTTTCCTGGCTGCAGTTAATAAATCCTTCAATGTCTTTAAAGCTACCAACAGTAAATCAGCTGCAGTTAATAAATTCAGCACTGCTGGAAAATAAATTGTAATTCATGTCCTGAATGGCACAGAAAAGCATCGAGCTGACATAACTCTGCTTGTCTGCAGTCACCCCAGCACAGTCACATCTTTTGGCAAGCATCTGCGCCAAAGGTGCTCCGTCCTCACCTGTACCCGGGCAAACACCCTGCTGCAGAGCCGTATCTGGGATATGGAGTCACTGCTACATGAAGGAGATGTTGGGAATGCTGCAGCTCTTAATGGCAAATGTGTTGAAATAATCTCTGAAAAAGCAGCTACCTTTTCTGATACCACATCTCATAATAATTGTAGGGTGCATCAGGGGCAGGCATCTCATTACAGCAGTGAAAGAAATATTCAAAGAACTCCTTTAACAGCTGTTATTTAAATAAAGATGGAAAAGCCCACTTTTAAGGAATAGTCAAGCCAATGCTTATGAGATAACACCTTAATATTTGAGACAGGCTGACCAGGCTGTAGTCATTTCCAGCTTAGTCTCATCTGGACACACACAATAGAATAAAATAACATCATTATAAAGATTTTCATTTCAACTTTTCAGTGTTTTTAAATGTTAATTTTCACAGTGCTCTAATGAGATAGGTAAGTGGTGTTGCCTCCATTTTTATGCAGAAGTGACCTGAAGCAGTCTGATCTAATGGATAATAAAGCCAATTTATCCTTTATATATCTTTTATTTCATTTATCCATAAGTTCAGCAAAACACATGATCACCTTTATGCATATGCTTAAGACCATCCTAATATTTTAAAGCAGTTAAGAACGTGCTTATGTTCTGTATAATTATGATCTGAAATACTTCACTTAAACAAGGAGGACTGAAATAAGAGATTAAGGTGCTCTTTATTTTGAGTCTTGTCTTGCGGATGAGTGCCAAGAGTTTATTCTCACTGTTGAACGTACTGGGTTTCTTAGAGGAATAGGCTGACCATAAGCCAGAAGTGTCGTAAACCCCAAGAAAACTAAGGAGTTCTTGAGTGCTGAATCATGTTAAGTCTACAACAGTGTTTATATTTACTTTCCCTAAATTACAAAACTAACTACAAATAATGCTTCATTACTTGAAACATGATTTGTTATGTTAACATAGCATGTTATGTTATGTCCTTTGGGAAAAAAAACAAACCCTACAATGATAAAAACAACCAACAAAACCCACCCCAAAACAATAACCAACCTAAGGAAAACAAGAATCCCCAGAATTTTGTAAGCAGCCCAGATCTGGCAGTAGGAGAATACAACATGAAAACCAGATGCAAGGAAATAAATCCGACATTAAAAATGGAAACGGTTTAATGTGTACTTGACCCATTACAGAGGTACCAGCTACTCAGGAGGGAAAGTGAGGCAAATTCCTAAGAAGTCACCCATTAATGCCTTCATTCCTTTCTGATGAATGGACCTGCAGCACATCTCCATGGGTATTTCAGGAACTTTGAGTTGAAACACAAGTACACAAAATAACTAGGTCTTGGGACCAAATCAGATCTTGAGGCCTTAAGCAGAGCCAGATATTAGCCCTGAGTGTTGTGAGTCAGGCCACATGGCTGGACTGGCATCCTTTCATGGGACAGTCTGTGAGGACATGATAAACACCCCCATAGCATCTGCCCAAACTTTTCCAGGAGGACTGAGCCATAGGCAGCAAACGCATTTGCTGGGGTTGCTGTCCCCAGGTTGAGCTATGCCCTGTTTCCTGTGGGGAAATAAACAGCATGCCCATGTGCTTTGTGGGAGGGTGCAATGAGCTTTTGCAAGTACCATTTCTCCACTGACTACTGATGTACAGGTGGGTCTGAATTCCAATAAACCTTAATTAGGTCTTTCACTGGTGTCCTTAACTGAGAGGCAAAAGAGATGCACTTGCTGCTCATGTGCATAGGAAATGCTTTGCATTTCAGGAAATTTTCTTTCTTGTAAACTTCAGCAATGAAGTGCAATGCAACATGCTGGATATTAAACGTGCACTTTAGCTGAACTAGAAGTACACCTGCTCTTTCTGCAGGTGTACCTGCATGATATTAACAATAATCATATGTAACTTGCAAACTGATTGTAACAAAAAGGGAAATACCTTTTCCCACCCCTTACAAAAGTTAAAAAATGTGTATCCCAGTTTTGCTTACTGATTTTTGATCTTCTGGTTAATGCTCATCTCTGTCTTAGGAAGTACTGTGTTTGCCAGTTTGCTGTTTGGTTGGTTTTGTGGGGCTTTTTTTCCTTTTTATTACAAAGGTTTATATCTTTGGCAAACATAATTAACCACATAGATGCTCCTAACTGCAGTATTGCTGAGCACTAAATTTTAATTGAGACAGTTGCCTTTGATGTGGGTCTGACCTAAAGCTGAGGCTGATTCCTCTCTTCTGCAGCTTTTGCAGTTCTTTAAATAAGTCCTAATGCAGCAATCATGTTGTTGCTGTTTTCTCTACTGCTCTAGCAAAAGTGTCAGCATGGTTGAATACGCAATTGATTTCCCAGAACCTCCTGGTTGTCCTGAAAGTCTGTGTATATGATCTGTGAATCTCAGACTGTAATTAGATTGTAGGAAAGGCGTTGGGCCCAAAACGGAGCTCCAAGATGATGTGTGAAAGTCGGGAGAAGTCCCAGAGAAGCCAACCTCCTCTGAACACGTTGTTTATGAAAGAAAATAGCATTCTGGATCCTCTGTGAAACAGCTTTGTTTATCACAAAAGAAAATAGCACTCTAGACTCTCTGTGCAGTAGCTTTGTTTATCACTTTCATAAAACAGGAATCCTTACATGAAAATGGCTGGTAAGTGGCATCTTAGTTACAGGCAAAATAACATGCTTACGTTGCTGAACAGTTTGAAGTAGATCTTTAATAGGTGGCATCTAATTATCTGCTTAAAATGCTTCATGTTTGTTTAATGGGGGTATGTTGCATACAGGGTTGAAAAGTCAAGCACGCAAATAACTGGTCATACGCACAGATGTCGTGTCAGTCAGTAAAAGCTGGGTTACTTTTATATGGGTGAAATAGGAACTGCCTTTGAAAATGCATTTCTGCTGAAAAAGGACAAGATCTCCTGAAATTTAAACTTTTTTAGAAACTTACCATCAGACAAAAACATCTTTCCACAACAGATACATTGATTAAAATAATATTTGAAAAAATAGTGGAAGCTTAGAAATCAGCATATATATTTTCAAATTACTCCCAAATGAATTCATGTATTTCATCTGATTTGGCTGGCAACAGTGTTTAGAAACGTACCTTGTCTACATTTGGTTTTACAGTACAACTTTTTTCCCAAATACATATAAATTCCATTTAAAAAACACTAATTCTGGCCTGCAGTGTTCTTTGTTCTATTTTAAAATTGCCATGTCACAAACTTTGGGGTTGGTTTTTTTGTGTTTTGGGTTTTTATTTTTATTATTTTTTTAATTTTTATTTTTTTCTCCTACACTAGAAGTACCACTGGAGATTACAATGGATCATTTCAGCCATTATCATAGTAACAGCCAGCTGCCATTTTGGGATTTTTTTTTCTTTCCTTCGAAGTCTTCCTGACGTTATCCTTTATAATTCAGTTGCTCTGCTAATGGAGACCTGCTTGGGGATTTATGCTGTGTGAAATATATGAAATCTCCTCTCACTTTGAACATGGTAAGCAGACCATGTATAATCCTTGGAATATTTGGTAGATCTGTCAGGCCATGAAGATCTCATTTGTAATACTCATCTAGCTATGTATATTTTCACATGGTTGTCCATCCCTCTGCATCCAGACTCTATCCAGAAGCAACCTGAGGGGAGAGGACTGAAGACAGTGAGAGGAAAATAATTCTTCATTCCCAGCGGAGATTTCAGACTTTTGGCTTCTCGTTACCCTCCCCCTCATCCTCTCTGCTGTTGCTTTTGTTGCTTTTTAATGAGTCGTTCTTCTAACCTACTTCAAAGCAAGCATCTAGCATGCTAGATGTTTTGCAGATGAATGATGCTGTCCAGTGCATTTATGCATATCTGCTGTGCAGGTACATTGTCAGCTTCTATTTGATAACCTACCAGCAAACAATTTTTTTTTCCTGGAAGCTTGGGATACTAGCATAGTTCTCCAAGTGAGAATAATGCAACCACTGTTGGTAAATCAACCTGGGCCTGAGGATGTTTCACCACTTTCACTGCCTCCTTGATTAGCATTATCCTCAGAGGTATAAATTAAACAGGGAAATATATAATCTGGGAAGCTTTCCAGCATCATCTTTGAAAATGTGAGCTCAATGCTTTGCAGAGATTCCTTTGGCGGAAGAATGCTAACAGCAACGCTGAAGATAGGCTCTGATTGCACCCAGAAGAGTAGGAAGACGCACAAGCTAGCTTCATTTCTTTTTCCTCTGTCATCAAGACAGTTTCTAATGTGATCTGCACAGGATGAATCTCAGACTATTTCTACATAGTTCTGTGAACTGATCCCAGAATTGCAGCTTCAGTTGCTCCCTTTTCTACTACTTGTTCTTACTTAGTTTGACATCTGCATAAAATATGTTACGTGTTTTCCCATCTCAGACTGCAAATAATTGCCTGCAGCTGCTAGCAGCGAGTGGACACGGTCCCTCTGCTCTATCAGTCCAAGCCTGAGCTTCAGCAATATGGATTTCAGGAATTTCTTTTGACTGTTCCTATGAGGTGTCATCACAGCTGGGTGGTAACTCCTAACACCTCCCTGCCCACCAAGGGAACAAAAATGTGCTGCAGAATGTGCTGATTTGCAAACAATATTTCATGGGGGGAGGGTTTGATTTTAGCTAAGCTCCAGCTATGCTAAATGAGCAGCATATCAGCAACATCTTGAAAATGGAAATGCCACATCCTCCAGCACTTTCTTAGGAGTCAGTTATCCCCATCCCCAACCCATAACATGCTTGGGGTATTTACTGGAAGTAGGAATTTAGCAAGACTGTAGTACTTGGAGCCTTGCTTTCTAACTTCTCCGTGTTTCTATTTGCTTTCTCCTGGCTAGCTCTCTGCCAACATCATCCTTTGCTTTCCAAAAGGTGGTGAAAAGCTCAGAATGCAAGACTAAGCTGTATTTCCTTGGGTTGCATTTTGGGCAAGCATAGGGAAGTAGACGCCTTTATTTTGCTGATGGAACAACTGGTGCACAGTAGCATGAGGGGTCTTACAAAGAGTCCCCAGCAGGTGCTTGAACTAGGTCTTGGTTTGCTGAGGCCCAGGCAGTGCCAGTCTGCTTCAAAGGGCTCTTGGCTTCATCATCGGTGACTCAGTTTGTGGGGCCTCTCAGGCTGAGACTCCAAAAAGTCATTCCTCTCTCCTGAAAAAAGTAGGACAGCTATTTTTACTTAGGTGCGTGAAGATAGGTTTGGGGTTGGTGTTTTTTTTCTGCCTGTTTTTCACTTTTAAATTCATATTCAGGATATTTAACTATGTTTTGTAGAGGCACTCACCCTTCCAGCTGAACAACACAGAGGGAATACCATGTGCTATTTGCTGTCTCTACTGACATTGCTACATTTGCTGAAGTAATGTGGTTCAGCATTTCCAAACATTTTTCCTGTAGAGCTTTCTCCTCCATAGAAAGAGTTTTATGTTTCCCCTTGATTTGAGGTGAAAAGAAAATTGAAAATAATATGAATTTTCACACAGGACACATTTCTTTTGCAGTAGCTCCACTTCCAGCTAAGTCAGGAAACACAAACAACTGCAGGCAGTATGCTTAATTTCAACCCTGCATTTATAACTTATTCTTTGCTATTGCTGTCTGAAGAGCAATGACAAAACCAGACCTTACTCTCAGCTTGAAAATGCCCATTAAATCTGAGACATAGTGCACTAGCAAGTAGGATTTCTTAGCACCTATTGTATGCACTCAATAGGATTGTTACCTTGATTCTCTGTCACTGGTGGAAATGAAGTTGCCTTCTGGTCCAGCCCATCTAATTGCTACTGAACTAAAACACCAAGCAGGTTCGTCTCTCTTTATGGCAGATTATTTTGCCACTACTATGGTGAAGAAGGCATGAACTCTCCCAGCAGCTCCCCATGTCCTTGGATTCAAATAATTACATAGTTACTTGCTTAAAAATGTGAGAAAGGGAAAGAAAGCCAGTGAAGACAGCAAATCTATCTCTTTCTTCTTAGGCTGCCTACAAGACAACTTGTCTTTTAGAAGCTCCCCCATTCTTTCTTTGTTTGAGTAGGAAAGCAATGCAGGCTCCTCCATGAGTGGGAAGTGAAGTCTCTGTAAGTCATCAGGTTCCCTTTCCCAAGCCTGCACTTGGAGCTGCAATGACAACCTCTTCCTCAGCCTTGCTGTGCTGCGTGTTTTAACCAGTATTTTGGAAAATAACGGGCTCTTCCTGAAGTTTTCAATGTATTTCAAGCCTATTTAGCTGGATGGCAGTGACTGCAAGAGCATTAAGACTTAAGGCTTTCCAAGAGTCCTCTGCTCCTGCCTGCATCCAAGACCAGGTGCCCCAGGCTTTTGTAGCCTTTAGAAATGAAAAAGCTAGGTGTGAGCAAAGCACCATGCTGCTTGCATAGTTGCTTGCTCGGGCTTCTGGTCACAACCGCTCTGCTGTGCCTGGTGCAAGCCTGTTTCTGAGAAGCTGGGTTAGAGGAGCTAGTTTCTAACTGACAGAAGGTTGAGAGGAAAATGGGTATTTGCTCCTGGTGCTTGGGGCAACCAACCAAGAGAAATGAGCTACAATAAAAGTCAATGTAGGCAGAGGGATAAAACTGTATAAATGGGACAGGAGTGTTCAAGCTGCAGAGAAGAGAAAGTCAAGATGGAGATAAAAATTAATAGGGAGTAAAAGAAATCTGAACTACTCTCTAGAGTTTGGATTTCTCAAGTGATGAATTTCTATGCAATTTATGGAGGTAATTAGACAATGTGATGCTTGTAGAGGTAGGGGGTTAAGCCCTTAAACTGCCTTTAAACTCAGCAGGTGCCTTCTGGTCCATTTCTCCTGTGTTCATGAGCTTTGGAGGCAGTCTAGCATAATGAACTCCATGCTTAGTTCAGTTGGATCTATTAAGATAATTTCTCTTAAAAAAAACTTTTGAATGCATTTTACTTATTCAATTATTTATCTCACTCAACTAGAAGAGCATAAAATCCTCATTCTTCAAGGCAAAGACAAATTTGCTCAGCCTTTCACCAAGCAAGTACTACCTGGAGGAGTGCTGTGCCACAGCAGGACCCAGTGCGCTCGCTTTGCTCTTCAGACCCTTCAGGGGTGGCCAGTCTCTCCCAGCTCCGATGTCTTGCACTGGAAATCTACAAGGAAGACCATGAAAACTCAGAATGATCTTGGCCATCTCTAGATATGGTCTGACTAAATAGGACGGGTTTCAGCAGGGACAGGGTGTCTCAGGAAGAGCAAACTTCATAAACACAGTATGGGAAACTACAGATGAGTCCATCAGAGAAGGACTGGGCTGTTGAGGGTCACAAACCAAATGCAAGCCACCATAGGCTGCAAAGCTTCTGCTGTTTTGTTGTTGCTAAACAGCAGATGCTACACTGAGATATGGCAATGTGGGTCTTGTGTACATGATGCAGCAAACAGCCTGTGGAGGAATGCAGTGTCCAGTCTGGAGCACAATACTTCAGGAACAATGCAGAAAATCATGAGGAGAACAACCAGGTTGATCAGATATTTGGGAAACATGATGTAGGAGGGAAGCTTGAAAGAATTAAGTTTATTTAAGCTAAAGGAGGGAATTGCTGGGGGACAGAACAAGAGCGGACTCTAAGTACATGAAAGCCCAAGCAAAAAGGCTGAGTTAACTTGATGTCCAGGTCCATTGTGGGCAGGAATGGATGTGGCTTCAGTTGCAATATAAGAGATTCCGATTAGACATCTGGAAAAAACTTTTGGAGAATGTAGAAATATAGGATGGAGAAGCACAGGTTGCTGGGGGGGTATGGGTTGCTTCAGCTCCATTGCTGCATAGGGATTGCAGAGGGACATTACCTAGATGATGCAGGAAGTGGTACTGCTGCCTGGGGTGAGTGATGGAGCTAGGTGATGTCTTTCAGGCCTTTCTGGCCCTGTTTATGGGGAGTCTGTAAACTGGGATGAGGGATGGCAGCAGGAAATACACTGATTTCTGCTCTTCCCATCTTACTTTGGTCCCTGTTCTGTTCAAACCATCAGCTTCTTATGATACCCTTTGAAAGTGTACCCCAGCCATGAATCACAGGAAAGAAGGACTGGCTGACAATTTTGTGTTTCAGTGTCTTTTGATGGTAATTATTTATTTGCGAAATCTTGGGCACTTAACTCTGTGCCATTCAGTATTCAGTAGCTCTTGAATGGTAAACTGTAAGTAAAAAGCCAAAAGTGTTTGACTTCTGCACGGGTAGGTGGGAAGGGAGGAGGGAGCATGCCATAAGTTAGCATGGTTATTCCTTTGGAGTCCTTGGAAAAGTGAAGCTCCCCTGTACAAATGCA
>JAOEHY010036344.1:0-22098 GCA_025447955.1 Psilopsiagon aurifrons
ATGGTTAAACTTCAACAAGTTGGCATCAGCCCACCTCACAAGCATGTCAAGGTCCCTCTGGATGGCATTCCTTCCCTTCAGTGTATGAACAGAACCACCCAGCTTGGTGTCATCGGCAAAGTTGCTGAGGGCGCACTCAATTCCACTGTCCATGTCACCAACAAAGATGTTGAACAAGACCAGTCCCAGCACCGATCCCTGAGGGATACCACTCGTTACTGGTCTCTAGCTGGACATTGAGCCACCGTAGCTATGGATTTTATTTTGTGCTGTGCACAACTGGTTGTTTGATTTTTGTAATTTAACTTCCTTTTCATGTATCTTTATAGCTATAGAAAAAGCTGTATGTAATGCCAAATGCAAGCTGGGATGTCTTGATTTTTTTTTTTACTTTTATTTGATCAGGGTTTCTGTAACAGCTTTTTTTTTTTCTTAATGTGTTATATGGATCATTAGATACATGACCTCATTACTTAACTTAGTGTGTGCATTTGATACATTTTCCCTTAAACCTTTTCATGGTCACAAAATATCTATCTGCTTTATTATAATAAGAGGAACTCGGAGTTCGTGGGGAATTGGAGTTACACTGCTGATCTCTATTTTTAGTTTTCTGGTTGTTGCATGATAGATTCCTGACTTAGTGATTAAGTCACACTGCAGGATTCAAAAATCTTTCATAAAATAGGTAATATGGTCTGTTGGGGAAAGCAGAAAATGTAATTAGTCCATGGTAAATTTATTGCTGGACCATGTCTCCGCTAATGGACCAGCATTGCATAGGCTTTTGGTCTTTAAAATCAGCTTCTTCAGCACTGGATGCCTGCTCAAAGTGGTATTGCATTGCTATAGCTTTTGTAATTTAACACAACTTTTTCT
Organism: Psilopsiagon aurifrons; assembly: GCA_025447955.1. Classification (NCBI taxonomy): domain Eukaryota; kingdom Metazoa; phylum Chordata; class Aves; order Psittaciformes; family Psittacidae; genus Psilopsiagon; species Psilopsiagon aurifrons. The sequence continues at coordinate 880 of JAOEHY010036344.1, forward strand.
TTTTCTTTCTAAAGGCGCCTAAACAGAAATAACCTCCAGTTGCTTTCTGAACTGCTGTTTTTGGGAACGCCGAAGTTATACAGGCTGTAAGTAGGCTTGACCCAATAACAAGTATTCTGTAAAATTTGGAATTGGTCTGTTGTTTTGCATTAGTTTTTCTGATTTTTACCTCAAACAGGGCTAAAATACATCTAGGAACATTGTTGTAGTGTTTAAGCTGAGCATTGTCTTTGAGTGCTTTGCAAGATTTCAAGATTATTATTATTTATTTTTCAAAATCTAGGTTAGATACTAGCCATTGTTTGAGACAAAATATTGTTTCATCCATTCCCACTTCTGTAATGAAGTTTTGCAGAAAGAATACTTTGGCTTTTCTTATGATTTGGGTTTTTTTGTTGCTGTTTCTGTTTTGAAAGATAAAAAAAAGAAAGCCTCTGGAGACTCTGTCCCAGGGGTATAGCGCTTTATTAAGTAATTTGGTTTTCTGAAGTTTTGTTGTTGTAGCTGTATGCACTTGACCAGAAAAATCACTGCGTTGGCAAATGGTAGGTCTGTGTCCTGTGCTCCTTCACAAAGACACCAAAGGTAGTAACTCCAGCCCTGGGGAAAAAATACTTTTTTTTAATTTTTTAACTTAAAACCTATATCAAATATAGTAATGAGCTTTTGCTTCGGTTGTGTTCTTTGGTTTGATAATATTGCACTCTTGGCAGTATTTTGAAATTAATGTTTTGACCCATTGGCCAAAGAATCCACTTATTTCTGTTGCAGTAAAGTTGTTTGATTTCTGTATCTACATGATTATTTACTGTAACAAAATAAATTCCAAGATACCTTTACATTACCTTAAAGGTGATATGGAAGAGATATAACGTGATATACTTAAGTAGGCTTTGAAAAGCTTGTATGGATACAGCCCTATATTGAGTTGATATGTATTTGATACATTTCTTTAGACTTTGAGACTGTTGCTGTTGAAATTGCTGACTATATTGAGTATCACCCCTTGTGTGCTTGGGGAAAAATAAGTGAAGGTGGGGTTCCTCTGACTTGTTTCCACTTTAGTGTATGGAAATATTCTTGACAACAAATGATATAATGAAGCTTGTATGTTTTAGGAGATTATTTCTGTTTTAATATTGTGAAATAATAGTTCTTTTTTTCCCCTCTCATAATAATAAGTTGTAAACTGAAATTGACTCTATTAGTTGTATGCTTTTTTGTTTCTTTTCTTTGCTTTGGATGTATGCTTTGTTTCCAGGACTTCCCTGTAGATGTAGTGAGTTGTTAAATTACTAGGCCAGAAACTCCTGAAGCCTTTTGTTCTGACAAAAATGTTCTACTGTGCTATGATATTATAATATATGCGGTTTTATATATTAACAATCAAGTCTGTCTTATTTCCATCAGGCATGATAAAGATATTACTTCTACCAGGAAAGAAAATGAAAGGGATTTATGTTCATTTTATCATTCCATCTATAGTGTAATGGTTGTTATCTAAATTCATATAAAATAGAAATGAGATGTAATTTGCAGGCAAAAAATGGATGCACACTTCAGGCAAAATCATACTTGAATGTATATAATTCAGAATTGTATATCTGATAGATGCTAGTCTTAAATGCCTAATGTCCTTTGACATAAAGCACACAACTGCTCACAGTGTGTTTGGTGGAAAGCAAGAGATCACTGACTTCACAGTATTAAATTTCCTCTGCCTAAGGGTTATTGTTGATCAGACCATGAAAGTGAATGTCTGGTTATAATGTATTCATGTTTAAAAGAAAATGAGTGGTACTGAAAATCTAGAGTTGCTTAATGCTGAATTTGTAATTAAAAAAATGTCAGGCCAACAAAGGGATTGATGCTGGTTCTCAGTCAGTTTTCAAACGTGGAACTTGATGACTATGAAGTGCATAAAATTATCTGTTTTTTTGACATGTGTCATTGCATGTGCTTACACATACTTACATACAAATAAATATATTTCTAGGGAGAATTAAAGATCTCTAAACACAATCAATAAAATATATAGTATATTTTGGTTTTGGTGTTTAATTTTGGCATTTAACAGCTAATCAACAGTGTGTGTACTGCGAGTTTTCAACATACTATTGAGCTTCTGTGAATAATAATTACCATTTGACCCTTGACTATAAATGAGATGCCAGGTGAAGAAGCACATATGCTTGTTGTGTAGCCTAAATGTAATATAAAAGAGAGTACACTGTATATGAATTATGATTAGACACAGTTGGTTGCCGCCAGCGGCCAGCTATGCTTTCCCTTTGCTGTCTGCTCCAATTTCTCTTTGGACGGGTTGAGAGAGCACTGCGTGTTCAGGTCAAGATGTCTGCCTAGAAATAGTAGTACAGTTGCAGCTGTGTTTGCTGGAGCAGGAGACTAGTTTAAATAGCATTACCATTTATCCAGTCCATTAACAGAACTCTGTAAAGTAATACCAACTCTGCATAAACTACAGGACAGTGTAATAAAATTTCAAGCACTTGTTGACAGATGGGAAGTGTAAGTAAAGGAAAGCGATAGGTTGAGAGTTTAAAAGAGACAGTGCATTATTTTCTGAGCCTAAAGACACTTGAGTTTCAAAGGTAATTAAATAAATTATTTTTCACGTTACTTTCTTTACTGCTTAGCAGCCTTCCAAGAAATCTCTTGGAACTAGTTAAAATGGATAATTTTAACTGATTTTCCCATCAAAAGTTACCTGCAAAGGTGTTTTGACATAAATATTTCAGTAGTAAGTAGCTAATGCTAAAAATAATGTTAACAGCGCTGTATGTTACTTTGCAAGGTAATTGTCTTTCAAAGCACAATGTACGTAAACTTTTATTTTGATACAATACTGTTCAAATGAAGGTGCTGTTGTGTAAATGTCCAGGGGTAATGCAAGTTGTTGTTCAACAAGCCCTTCTGTGAGAAAGGGATAAGTTTTCAGTGACCTGTATGCCCATGCACAGTAACTTGTCTAGCATCAGTGATAGCACCTTAGTATAGAGAGCTCCTGAAACCTAGTGAGTGCTTGTCTGAGGCAAATAGGTTTTTGACTGCTTACATTTCAGGTTAGACCACAGTTCATTGATTGCTATTTGTGTAGGTTACCAAGTGTTGGACCCAAAACTGTTCAAAAATTCAGTTTTAAAAGTTACCTTTATTAACCAGTAGCATGCAGAGATTGAGTTCCAAGCACAAAGCTCGTCCTTTTTGATTTACATTTCTTGTGCTTACTACAAGTCTAAGTTTCCTTAGTGAGTGCTGTTTACTGTATAAGTTAGGCAATGCTGGCTTTGAAAAAACAATCTTTATAGTGGATTTGGTCCTATATTATGTTTTCCTTCTAATGCATGCACTTGAGAAGATGCATGCTGTAGGATTTTTCTCCTCTAAAGGAAAAAAAAAAAAGATTTTAATGTTGTCAGATTACTAAACACTCAGTTTTGAGATATCTATTAGTCACTTCAATAAAATTCCTAACAGCTAATAACTAAAATAAAAAAATACTGAAGGTCAAAAAAAACTTAAACTACTAGTTTAGGCCAGAACAGCAGCACTAGCAACAACAACAAAACACACTGCATGGGGGGCCCTTGCAAAAATTCTTCCTGAATTAATTTCTGCCAGCTATGATTAAAGTGTGTGGTACTAGATGTGTCAGACACCATAGTTCTCTGCCTCATTTTACTCTTGGCCTCTTTGGCCCCTGCCACAATAAATCCCACAATGGTTAGGCATTAATTGCAGGTTGTAGTTGCCAGGGTTACCGTTGTCTGGTCAGACCGACACCATCACTCATCCCGGCCGCCAGCCACGGTGTGAGGAAGGCTGTGGGCAGCTGACACGAAGAGGAGGAAAGTTCTCCAGGCAGCTCTTGGGTCTATTTTTTGGGCTGCTGCAGGAGAACCTGTGCTTTACATCAATTGCTGAGTGTTGTTTTTACCTTTGCTTAGAGGAAAAAAAAGAAAAAAATTGGATAGGAATGTAACTGGAAAAAAAAAAAAAAAAAAAGGAAAAAAAGATGGTGTATGTAAGGTACTAAACCAGCCAATTTTAAACTCTTGGTTTCCTTACTGTTAGAGCCTTAAGTGCAGCTACTTTAATTTATGGTTTGTCATATCCCTTTTAACAGTAATCATCACAGGAGAGACTATAGTCATAGTTATGTGCAAAAGATATTTATCTTCTGCCCGAGTCTGTTTTAACAACTGAATAGAAAAATTGCTCATTAGAAAATTGCTCATTACCACAAAGCCTCTGAATTATTGCTCCAACTGCAGACAGGTTTCTCTCAATGTTAAAACCAGCAAGCGTTTTAAAAGGTGATATTGATGAATCTTTCTCCTTTTGCAAGTATATTGTTGAAGGAGCTGCCACTTCATAAGCGTAATGGGCATGTTTCCACTGCTGCATGTGCTGCAGTAACATTGTGGTGTGCTCCACCTTACTGCAGAAGTGTGCTGGATGTGGAGCAATTAAAGATTTATTGAAACATGAATTATGTTGCTATATCGTTCCCAGGAAACTGTTGAGATTTTTTTTTTTTTAGTCATTTAAGTTGTTTTATTTGTTCTGGGGCATTCTGGCAGCCTGCAATATAAGGCAACTTTATTTTTAATATATGTTTTGAATCTTATCCTTTTAGAAGGAAATAGAAACAACATGCAGTGTGTCCATCCAGATAGTGGTTTAACTTCTCCTGTGTTTTCTACCACAGTGGTTTAGTTCAAATGCAAGAAAGTTTACGTTGTTTTATCTAAACAGTGAAGTTGGTAAGAACATGCCAATTCTAATGCTAGCTAGTCTTTTATTACTATTATTTTATATAATAACAGAACAGTGACTATAGTTCTTAGAAGATAACTGTCTTTCAAAATTATTATTTAATGAAGAGATACACTATATGCAGTATGTATAAAATAAGTATAGAGTTTTCTCTTTGTCGTAAGCCAGCATTCGAAAAGCAAACTCTAATTTAATATGCAAGTAATTACTACTCTTCCTTGCAATGTGGAAATACTATTATCATAGCTTTGCTATATTGGTGCGTTGGTACTAACACAGGCTCTTTTTGCCCCAGTCTGGAATGTTTCCAGAGTGAATTTGGCACCGCATGCTGCAAGCCCACTAGCAGTTATAGTTGTGAATTTTATTTTTGCTGTAATTACAATCCATAGATAGACAGGACTACCCCCCCAAAAAAAATAATTAATAGGTATTAAAAATAGGCATGTTAAGGCTCATTAATGTTAAGAAGAAACTGAAGTAACTCAAAATATGTTGCCTCTGTTAGGTCTGTAATACCTCTTCCCTGGAAATAATGTCTGGTATGGAAGATCTAGGAGAGAAACTTTTGTAAGACATTAAAAACTGTTTGTTGATTCTGTCACTTGCTCATTCTTAATCTACAGAGACATGAATTATATGCAGTTTGGCTTGCATGTGCTTTTTTTTCCTCTTGTTCTAGCACCACTTCTACATTCAGTTCTACTTCTCTGCTATAATGTTTCTAAATTGAAAACTCATTCATCCTTTACAATGTAGTGAGCAAAACAAATACCACTGTAGCTTTGCATCAGACAGAAGCCCTATTTATGTAGGGTTAGAGATGGCAAGATGATTTTTTTAAAGATTTACAAACTGTTGTAAAAATTAATGCAATTCAGCAGGTGATTTATTTTTTGAGCACAAGAACAAGAATTTCATATATCCATGTGGTGTAAAACTTGCAGTAGTTATGTCCTAGCATCCACAAACATTCACCCTTCGGTTTAGCTGAGTGGAAGTGTTGGTGGAACCAGAATGAACTTTTAAAGTGTTGTAAGAAAAATCCCCTATGGTCACTCTGTGCAATTATTCGACTTCAAATGTCACTACACTACTTTTATTTCTCTTTGTTTTAGAATCTTTTAATCTATAGGCTTTTTCTGAGCTATGATTTCTTGTGTATTTTCACAGCACCTCCCATCATGCTGTGCAGGGAGAAAAAAAAAAGGTGTACCAAATATGCAGAAATCAGGTTAAATGTAATGGCATGTGATTTTTAACTTTGGAAACAAACTTCTTTCCTGTGAGAAGGCTATAATGATGAATGTTTGTATTTTTGATTTTGGGATCTTTGGGAGTTCTCTTTAAATATCAGTTAAATTTGCTTTGATATCTTTAATTGCAATTTTTTTTTCTTTAAGCAATATTTCCTTTGCTATGGGATAAAATGGCAAATTGGGTGGTCTTATGGGGCTGTAAGGTAATTCTGCTACTAGAAAGATCACTAAATCTTTATGCAATCTGCATTAACAAGTGATATAATGAACTAATTTCAGTGAAAGGCAACTGTAGTGATATTTATAACTATTGATTTTTCATTAGAACAAACACCCAAAACTGTTTCTAGTCACTGTTAACATTAATTTAAAAATCACGTTAAAGACCAAGCAGGCAAAAACATGGCTGAAGGCAATTCTTCTGGACCTACGTAAATATTTTTGGTATTTTTTTATGTTATTAGCTGTTGATATTGAAATGCCATTTCAATATTCATAAAAACATTAATTGTATTACTCAAGCTTTTTAAAATAAACTCATGGCATTCAAAATAACAGATTCGCTTTAGCTATTGTGGCATTGTTACCTTGATCTGTTTGGCCTCAAGCATTAATAATTGTCTTCTGCATTTTTGATTGCATTTTAAGTAGCCAAAGCAAAGAAGTAAGGCAATTTATTTTTAATACAAAAATTTAATTAGCTGGTTTTGAGTCACCTGTAACTATATTCAAGTCCAGTCTGTATCAGTCCCTGGGTTGTTCCTGGAGGGTTAACCTGGAAAGCTTTGGGAAATTGTGACGTAGAAAGCCTTTTAGGCAAGAGTTAAGTAGGAAACTGAATCTCAGTGAAGGAAGTAATGAAAAGTAAAAAGGCATGTCGGAGGAAATGCCATTATTATGTGATGGAGCAGCATGGTGTGAAACATTATAAAGAGGACATCTGTAAGTCTCAGCTTCTGCAGAGTGGACATTTAAGTGCAGCCATGTCATCTTGATTTAAAAAAAAAAAAGAAAAAAAAACCCAACAGAAAAGAGGAATAAATCAGGCCAAGAGAAAATGTGAAAGTATAGAGGCTTGTCCCTATAATGGTAGGTTTCTTCTGCGAGTGCAAGATTAAAGCCTAAAGTAACTGAATAGCTGAGAAAAGTCCAAAGAAAGCTTGATTGCTTCCCCTCCAACAGTTCCAATTGATTGAAAAAGGCCTAATTTAAAGTTCTGTTTGTTCTGTGTCTTAAACCATCAGAATTTTCTTTTAGAACTGGGGGAATGCTCTGGAAGAGAAAGAATCTGAGGATAAAAAGTCATTGCAGGCCAACAATTGTTCTTAATCCTCACAAAATGCTGGAGAAATTAAATTTATTCTTTATTGCTCAAAGTGTTACCTAGGTCACTGGGCGATGGGAAAATTGAACTGGAAGTTGAGTAGGCGCAATCTTTGTTTTGTGTCTAGATGCTTAACCTTAGACACGACAAGGCATCTTAGTGTGTTGTGGGAACTTGGTTCAGAGTATTAACACCAGGACGTTTATTACCCTGGATTTATTATAGGCTATGCTGTCAGTAGATGAAAATGTTGTGTTTACATTTCGGTGTTAAATGATCATTTAATTAACACCTAAGGAAAAAAAAAAAACACCCGTGTGAAATTCTTAGCAGCGTTTATTGTTGGTTTCCTTGGAGGTTTTAATATCCGAGTTACACTGCAGTTGCTTCTATAAGTACAGCTAGAAAAGACATTTATGAATGTAGTCAAGAAGGACAGACAGTTTAACCTCTGTTGACCCTTCATCCTGAATGTTGATTTATATAGCATTTTAAATGCATTGAATTTCTTCTAAAGCTTCGCTAAAATTACCCAGCATTCAAACAACACATGTTTTTCAAAAATATTTCCCAAAGTGTACATTCTTACAAAGAGCATACTTTTCCCTAGGAAGTTATGAATATAGGTATAGGACATATCAACAAAAGTTTTACTGCAGTTAAAAAAAATAAAATTGTCTTGTTGCTAGATTTGTCTACATATTCTTGAGAAGAATAAGAGCTTTTATAAGAAAAGGAGCTTGAAACAGTCAACATCATGCATTGATTGTAGTAGCTACTGTCTGAATTCTTCAAAAGGAATAGGAAATTGGCAAGGGAAACAACATTGCTACAAAAATGTATATGCACTTTAGCCTGCACAGATCTACTTTCGTATGTTCCATTGTATCAAAGAAAGTCAAGGCTATATAAAAGCTTTAACTTGCTCTTCATCTTTCACAATGCTTTTTCTGGTAATGTTGATCTACAAATGCTTTTTTGCCATGTTGCTTTGCAAAGCATGTTCAAATAGGTTTTTTGCATCCTAGAGCTAAAGCAAGATGAAATGCTCTTTCTTAAAGAGCAGCTGCTCTTCAATTGATGTGTTTTTATAAACACCCTGTAGTAAAACCTGAAATTACAGCTAGGTTTAGAGATTGTTTTGGGTTTGGTTTTTTTTTGGGGTTTCTTTTTGTATTTTTGTAGGGGTATGTTTTTAGTGTCTCTACTTAGGGATAAACCCCCCAACTGTAAAGCATTTTTGTAGATTAATAATAAAAAAACCAGCACAGCTTAACACAATTATTGATGACCTACACATTTGTTGTTTATTTTTTTGTTTTTATGGATGATTGTATCATTTACACATGTCAATAACAGAGCTGGAAAACTTAGGAATCTGTTGATACAGTAAATGTTCCTTTTGTCCACACAAATGACACTTGATGAAACGTTACAGCTGCAGTGTGAGTTTTATCTGCCAGTGGGATCTCAGTGGTTTTTGAACTTCTCTGACTATATTTATTAAGTTAAAATTTAATATTCAGATAGAGACTTGTCAGAGGTACTTGGGTTTGCTTTTGTTGGAAATATTTGACCATTTACAGTCAGAGTAGTATACCACCATTTGAGTATGTTTTTCAATTAAAAACACTGGAAAAAATTTCTTTATCCAGTTCCTGAATTGACATGTCAGATAAAGGAGTACTTAGAATATGTTTAGGATAGATAAGAAAGTCTTACCCTGTACCATGCTTAGATTACTCTCTTTACTTTGCAGTCCTGGTAGGGGCTTGGGGTTTGCTGAACTGATGAGTGAGTAGTGCATTGCAGGAGGAGGTAGGTAAAACTTTCCTCATGTGGACTGATAGACTTCAGTTGAAACTGTGTTGAACTGTCTGGGACTCGGCCTCCTGGTGGGGAGGTCACGTCAATTATCTAAGTACCAATTAAAGGGACTCATTATTGTAATGAAAAGTGCCAATATAGGGAGTGCAATATTTGATCTCAGAGGATAGCTGAAGCAAGAGCTGCAGCAATGAACAGCCCAGACTGTTGTCCTGATCCTTGTAGCTGTTGTAAAGATACCAGAGCTGAGGCTGAAGGTTTTATCTGGGAAAGGCTGCTTATGAATACCAAGCAGAGTTTATTCTCTCCCTCAGACACTTGAGGGGCCTGCTTTGCTAATGGCTCTTCAGACCCACCTCATGGGGAATAACGCTTGGTCTTGCTGCACTCCTTTCATCTTTACAGCCAAGTCCAGGTGCAGGCCCTCCTTGGCTCAAGGGTGTCTAAAGAATCATGCTCTGTAGGCTTCTTTCCATGGCATTTAATCTTCAGGGGAAAGAAACAAGGAGTTGAAATGCGGGGGTAAATCTTCTGGTTAAGTACTCCTTGAGGATTTGCAGGGTAGTATGTGCAATAAAAAAAATCCTTGCCTCTTTCTTTTCATTTCCCCTTCTGTCCAGACAATTCAATGATAATTTTTCTTTTACTGTGAATGTGTAATCCATATAATTGTAAGGAAGGGCTCCTTATACTTTATAAAGTAACATGTATAAGGAGAGATTTGATGGTGGCTATTCAATGCTTTTAGTACTTTAATACAGGGGAGATAGAAGAAACATCAACTTTTTTTCCTCTTCTGTAGATTCTTGTAGGAGTGGTGGGTATCTGGGAAGTATTGAGGTAGTTGACCTCAAAACTAAAAAGTTTGCATCTCAAGTTTGATAAGGCCCACAGGGAAAGGTTGCGAAGATAAGATAACAGCTAATGTAATGAAGGGGTATTTGTGGTAGCTGCTTCTCAGAATATAAAGATACGGAAAGCCAAATAGAGAGAAGAGAATATAAACATACATATTAAAGTGGGGAAAAAAAGTTATTTATGTAAACTTAAGACATTCAAACATATGCTGCAGGAAAGCAGTTATGATTTCGAGACTGGGGAAAATTCCTGTCTGGTCTTTACTACTTCTCTGTTAGTGCTACATCTAGTCCATGATTAATTGGTTCTGTCATATTCTGGGTCTTATAAATGTTACAATTTTTGTAAAAGGTGAGAGACTGACTTGCAGCCTTGATTTTAGTAATGCATCTGTAAATTCAATAGAGCAAATACTTTTGTGTAACTCTACTGTACTATACCATGTTATAGCAATGGTTCTTCTCTCATGGCCTATAACCCTACAAGGACAGATCAAAAGGAAACATTCAAAAATCTTATTTTTTAGGTCAGTGATTTTTTTAAAATGAAGAAAATCAATCAAACAAAAAACCAACCAAACAACCCAAACAGGAGTTGGAACTAGATGATCTTAATGGCCTTCCCAGCCTTAACTATTCTATGATTCCATGAAAACCAAAAAAAATTCCCAAACCTCTTACAATGCATAGAGCCTACCAAATCCATAGAGGAGGGCTTTGCTACTTGATCTCCAGTACAGCATTCATGTCAGATGCATAAGCCAAAAACTCTCATTTGACACAGTGCAGTAATGTTGTCTTACAGCTGAATTTTAGTTCTGTATTTATGTTTGGTAGATGTCAAATTTATATGTAACCTAGGAAAGGAATAATAGCCATAGTGTTTCTCTTCCTTTGGCTCTCTAGTAAGGGTAATCATGCTTGTTCATATTTGGGGGTCTAACTGCCAAATCCAGGTCATCTTCATCACTGATCATGTTAGAAGACTGCCTGAATATGGAAATAGAGAATTTTACGTCTGTTTTAAGATCTGAAATAAAGATTGCTGTTAGTTAAACTTGCTCATCTAGCATGCCAGATTAAGATAAAAGAATTTTGTGACATGCAGTGTGCTGTCAGCTTTACTTTGAAATCTTGCATACAAAAGTACATGCAAAGCTTCCGGGGTATGGCCAGTTGTGTCACATGCACTGTTAAAGTTTTAGATAAGGCACCGGGAGGAAGTATTTATTACTGGGTCCATTGTTTTGTAGCCTTTTAATTACTGATGTAAGCTGTGTGAACAGCAGACCAGTAAATTATGTTAGAGGAACTAATACTAACTGATTTAAGTAAAAGAATAAAGTATGACAGAATTTTGTCCTGTGGGTATGGACTGGAGAATGTGGCAAATGCAGAATACTCATGGCAAATTCAAGATTGTGATCAATGGGAGAAAACGATTGTAATACACTTAATGATAATAGCTGTAAATGTACAGTAAAACATGGAATAATAAGATGCAGGTTTGTGCATGTGTGTCAAAGATGCTGCAGGAGATGGAAACAAAAATATTTTTAACTACGCAGAAATTTTGCAAAAGCAATGTCAAGTGGTTTGCTTTTCTAGCTAATGTGGGATGCTCACTTCAAGTGCATTTCTCCCATTTTGTTGCAACATTGAAAAAAACCATTTCACTAGGAATTTGGCTAAACTGAGTTGTTGTTTGTTCTTGTAATCAGGTTGCAAAATCTATTGTTTTTTTCCTCAGTCAAATGAACAAAAACTCAACTGAACTAGATTTAAGTTATATGGAAGGCTTTAAAATGAGTGTGCAGTTAGCTTAGTTACGTAAGACTTACGTAGTTATCAAAAGAATGGCAGTATTGTATGTGCACATATATGGAGGGAACAAAGACCAAAACTAAGGGAAATGTAATTGAATTAGGGGGTTGATCGGTTGAGAAAAAATTTGTCTTTCAGATGGGTGACCTAAGAATGGTCTTTTAGCATATATTCAGTAGTCTAGTTAAAATACTAGTAGAGCTTCCAGAATATGAATTCTTATTAAAGAAATGGAACTTGACAGTCTCTGGAGTTGTAAATTCATGAAATTGAACATTTAGGAGTAACAGTGAATGTTGGATTTTTCACTGCAGTAGCAGAAAATCAAAGCTTTTTCTTCCATTAATTCTATTCACTGCTGGTTTCCTAACCATTCTGTAACAAGCTGATTTCGTAATGACTTTATCCATAGAGGTGCCAAGTGGGAAGAATAGCTTAATTCTGTTTTGCAGTATGACACCTTGCACTCTTGCATTTCATCTACTCTATTTGACCAGGATGGTGAAATGAAGTCTTACGCAGCAAGCATTGCTCTCAAGCAGTAGTTATCGTACCTAGATAAACCCTAGACAGTGGGTTGTTAAAAGGGAGATAAATCTGAGATATGAAAAAGCTAACACACACCCGAAAATGGCAAATACTGTGCTAGGTGTCTGCTGATTTGTCTTTTGGTCCAGGAAGTATCATTTGTCCTACAAGGAGCTGAAGATCACCATGATCGTAATGTAGGGTTCAGCCTAAAGAGCTTTTCAGTGCTGGCAAAAAAGTGTTGAAGTGTTATCAATGTATTATTTCACATGCTTACTCTAAAAAAAACTTAGATTAAGTTAAAATGAATGTGGCATATCTTAATGAAAGTAGGAAGCATTTTTTTTTATTGGGGAAAGAAACCTCAACATATGGAGAGACATCAATTTGATAGATGGAGCACTTGGTGGATAAAGAACTGGCTGGCTGCCTTCACGTAAACAGTTGTGAGCAATGACTCAATGTCCAGCTGGAGACCAGTAATGAGTGGTGTCCCTCAGGGATTGATGTTGGGGCAACCCTTGCTCAACATCTTTGTCGGTGACATGGACAGTGGGATTGAGTGCACGCTCAGCAACTTTGCCGGTGACACCAAGCTGGGTGGTTCATTTCATACGCTGGAGGGAAGGAATGCCATCCAGAGGGACCTTGACACGCTTGTGAGGTGGGCTAATGCCAACCTGATGAAATTTAACCATGCCAAGTGCAAGGTTCTACATGTGGATCGAAGCAATTGCAGGCACAGCTACAGGTTGGGCAGAGAAGAGATTGAGAGCAGCCCTGTGGAGAAGGGCTTGGGCGTGTTGGTCGATGAAAAAATGAACATGAGCCAGCAATGTGTGCTATCAGCCCAGAAAGCCAACTGTATCCTGGGCTGCATCAAAAGGAATGTCAAAGGAGTTGATCCTGCTCTTCTACTCTGCTCTGAGAGAGAAGAGACCTCACTTGGAGTATTGTGTGCAGTTCTGGTGTCGTCACCATAAAAAGGACATGGAACTGTTGGAAGCAGTCCAGAGGAGTGTCACGAGGACCATCAGGGGACTGAAGCACCTCTCATATGAAGATAGGCTGAGAGAGTTGGAACTATTGAGCCTGGAGAAGAGAAGGCTGAGTGGAGACCTCATAGCAGGCTTCCAGTATCTGAAGGGGGCATATAGGTATGCTGGGGAGGCACTCTTCATTAGGGATTGTGGTGATAGGACAAGGGGTAACAGGTTCAAACTTAAACAGGAGAAGTTTAGATTGGACCTGAAGAAGAAACTCTTTAAGGTAAGGGTGGTGAGGCACTGGAATGGGTTAGCCAGGGAAGCTGTGAATGCTCCATTCCTGGCGGTGTTCAAGGCCAAGTTGGACATAGCCTTGGGTGGTATGGTTTAGTGTGAGGTGTCCCTGCCCATGGCAAGGGGGTTGGAACTAGGTCCAACCTAAGGTCCTTTCCAACCCTAACTATTCTATGATTCTATCTGGTTATGCTGCTGTTGTGTTAAAGAATTCAATTTTTTTTCCTGAAGTAAAGCACTATTATGATAAACACTCTTTTGTGTATTTCCTGAATAGAATTAGTGTTCCTAACTCTGCCTTTCATGCCTGCAGCAGAGCCTTAGTGTGTCATGTATGGGTATGCAAATGTATTAACATTGGTAAATCCTTAGGACTTTATTTATTGAAGTTTATGATTTTATCATATTAAACCAAAAGAACACCCTTCTCAGTCCCCCCCAAACCCAAAAGAAGCCCTGGTCTTTGAGAAGTAGTCAGAGAGCAAATGCAATAAAGCTGCCTGTCTTGAAGAGTTCTCTGAGTTTGTCAAGTAGCTAAGAAAAATATTCTCTGTATCCGCTGAATGCTGAATTGTTTGATGAATTAGCAGTATGCATTTGGAGCTTAATGTCTTCATAAGGAGAATAAGACTGTGAAGCTCTAAGTTCTGGTTTATGGTTCCTTAGAAATCCAAAGGTATTTGACTTTGTACTTTGTTGAAAATGGCACTTAAGCTAGATTCCAGCAGCTGTAGTTAGTGCCTTTTTTTTCAATAATCTGTGTGTGGGATTGTTTTGTAAGAAACTCTGCTGTTATTAATCTTTGTTCACTTTGCTTGCATTTTTAAATTATGGCTGTATGACTGCATTTGGCTATTGTATTTTATTTTGGCTTCTGATCTCAAGATGACTTTCCAATTGGGTTGTTTAATGTGAATGTAGCAGAAAACTCTTTATAGTGATGAACATCTCATCCTACACAGTAGTAGTGTAGGGTCCAAGTGAATTTGGCAAGTATTTATACAGAAATGGAGAGTACTTTTGGTATGGCCAATGAAGATACAGAAGATAACTAATGTATCCCTACTGCTCAAGTGTTGCTGCTCGTCATTTTGGTATCCCATGGTTAATGAGCTTGCCTGGATCAACTAGGAATCTCTGTCCTTCTTAATCAAGATAATGAAAACCCTGCGTCTATTTTCTGTGAATATAGGTAGAAGAAACAGCATGCACCTAAAGCTATGACCAGTAATTAAAAGAAAAAAAAAAAAAAAAAGGCAAAAAAAAAAGAAAAGAAAAAAAAACAACACAAACTTAGAAAATATTTCAGTTTAATTTGGGTGGTCTGAAAGAAGGTTGAAAGGATGCTCTGAATGTGGTTTCACTTCCTACCAGAGAAAAATATTGTATAACCAGGAATCACATTTTTATTGATGCTTTGTTTTGCTTTATCCTTAATTATTATATCCTGCTGGGTGTAGTTTTATCAGTAGTGCTTTTGAGATTGTGTAATGTTTAGAGAGAATTATACTACATAAAACTTTCCAAATATGAGACATTTTTAAAAATGGAAATGTGGTGTGAATTAAGTGTAGTTTTGAAAAGGAACATGGTAAGCTCTTTTTGGGCGTTTAAAGCCTGTATGATAAATAAGATTTTTGGTCTGGTTTATGCTTTCTTGTTTTGTTCTTGAATATTTAGAGATGTAGATCTGTAGAAACTGTTCCAGAAGGTATGAACCGTAAAGGGGAAAGTAAGGAAATACCTACTTGTGCTGAAGTTTAATATAAGATTGGTACTACGAAATAAGCTTAGGTAGTGTTTGAACACATGGGAAATTCTTAAAATAAACACAGGCATGAAGGGAAAATGTGATAATGACTTGATGATGATGACTGTCTGCTGTTACGGGTCGAGTGAGATGCAAGTGCCAACACCCCAGCCTCTACACCATGGTCCAAATTATAACGAAGGAATTTGGCAGCGCTGATGCCTTTATGTGAATGTATTACCATGGCTATGAAGATAAATAGTTCCAAAGTGGAAATCCTAACAAATATTTAGTCATTTCCAGGCAGATTAGAAGTGAAAATAGTCATACTGTAGGAACCAAGATAAATAGAAAATATGTCTCTGAGTATGTGTATTCCATTCCTGTTCCCTGTGCTGGTTCTTCCTTAATAAAAAAAAAAAAAAAAAGAGTGATCTTAGATAGATTTATATGTATTCTCTTTGTAAAAGTAATATCCTGATTTCTTAATTTCTTTCAACTTCCTTCCTGCTCTTGGTCTCCTGAGACTCTCGTTTTTTTGCAGACAGTAGCTCCGATTAAAGCCTAAAGCTTGAAAATTTTTTGTTCTGAATTGCAGAGTGGTGGGCTGTCCGATAACCATAAACTGTTGAGTGAAGTGCAGCAGTTCAGATTTATTCTCAAGTGCAGACTCCCCCTTGTGGGTGCTGATCTGGTTACTTTCTAGTCTTCCATGTGTTTCCTAGCAGCACTGCACTAACTTAACCTACAATTACAACCTATTTCTCTTTCAGTGAATATCTGTATATCATTCCAAAAGAGTTTCTCATATCCGCAAGTAGTGTTCAAGCCAGACTGGCCTGAAGACTCTTGACTCAGAGAGCAGATTTGTAGAGTGGGAAAAATACTACCAGTACACAAAGGTCTGTACTTCTCTGCTGTTCCTGTTTTTGATGCAACCCTGTCTGCTGCTTTTGGATGTAAACAATCCCCGTATAAATATATTAGCTTTTTCTAAATGTACTGCTTAGCTTCTCTGCTAAATAGGTTCATATCCTGTGGTAGATGTCTACATATGGTACTGATACCTGCGGTGAGTATCAGCACTGGTGGCTGACAGATTATTTTCCATCAGGTTCTTCAGGTTTCCCTGCCAAAGACTAGGGAAAGCTGTATTGCTTAGGTGGAATGAGATATCTTTAGGTTTTTTGAATGATGATGCAGTGAAAGATGTTGCAGTGGAATCTGGTCAGAGGCACATTTTAGAATTTCAGAGTCTGAAATTCTAACATTGAAATTCTGAACTTTAAACTGTGGCAAAGACAGTATTTCTACTCTTCACCTGTCTGCTTTTTGCACGGTGTTTAATACAGCTTGCTGAGTTGACTTATTTACATAGGCTTAAGAGGCTTTTCTCCTTGCTTGCTAGACGAAGCTGTATGACTCATCTGAGATCAAGCTGTTGACAGAGGAGATGCTCTTGGAGCTGCAGATGGCACTGCCAGCATCTTAATGAAATCTGTTGCCAACAGAAGCATGAAAAATGTAGGAAACAATACTGTAAATTGCATGTGAATCTTGAAAAATTGTGATGTGTCTGTAGATGAAAGATGTGCATTTTTCATAATGAGGAGAAAATCAATCTTCCCAACTTTTCTACTTCCGTCAGTTCCAGCTCTAGCCCTGAGGGTTTTTTTATGGCCTACAATTAATTGGGTTGATGAATTGATCAATGGAATGTCCTAGTATTTGGACATTGTCTCTGAAATGAATGACAGTCTGGTGGTAATGTGCTTACTTTTTGAGGTTCTGAATCCTTCTGGTCCTTACAGATTGCTTCTTTTCCTATCACAGAATTGTCCTAATGTAGATATATGGGATCCTGGTTGAGAGAGCTTACTGTTCTTTGTCCTCAGACTGTTCTTGTTACATAAGTTGTTTGCTTTTTCCATACATTTTTTTCAGTGTTAAATGGGAAGCTGGCTGTAAGAAGGAAGTGTCAGACTATACCACCAGACAGGAGCCTGCAGTGCGAACCAAGAAATTTGGCAAACTATGTAACTCATTTTGTTGTATTTGGTGATTTGAAAATGCAGTTTATAATTACCAGGAATATTATTTAGATATAAAATATTTGTAAAACATTCCAGAGATGAATTCACCATGTGTGTCTGAATTATGATGGGTCTTACAAAGTCAGCATCAGATTTATATTTGGAGAAAGATGCTGTAACTTACCTGGTTTTGTGAACAGGTGTTTTGTTTGGCTAGCTGTTAGAGTTGGAGGGTGTTTTGTTTCTGCAGGAAATGCAAACATACCAAACCTGAGCCACAGGATAGAGAATATTTTAATACAGAAATTTGTATTCCTTCATCAGTACAAACTCTGACTGTGAAGTGCTGTCAAAACCGTATTTTGACAGTGTTCTAATTAAGATTTCTGGGCAGTTAGGAGAAGCTTCATGGTAGTCAAATCCACTTTTTAAATGTCATGGATCAATGAAAGAAGAAGTTGTGTGCAAAGAAAGAGAGGGTCATTTAATAGATATGATACCAGCAATAATTTCTTATGACACTTGTTCATCCTGTATAACTTGTCATAGCTCAGGGGATATCATGTTTAGTCATGCTTCTTCCACTCTTCAGTTATGAACTTCATCAAATTCTTGGGTGCAGTGAAAGCTGTTCTGTCTATTTCTTCAGCATAGTATTTCTTATCAGTGTCCTGAACCCTGTTGTGACCTTACTTGGTGACTTTCAATGTAAGCTCAGCTGGCAGACAGTGTGATGTCTAGGTTTCTGTCTTTTCTGGAGAAGACAACTTTCTCCCCTGAACGATTTTCTTCTGCATTCTTAATGGAAAATCTGGTTAGTCTACTTTTCTGTAACATAAATGATTCCAAGATACTTTGTGTAAAAGAAAATATTTTCTTAATATGGATGGCATGCTGTGGAAGAGAAGAACAATCACCTGCTGACTTTGAAGATGAGCACACACACGCTTATATTAATGCATTTTTTTTTGAACAAATGGTAATAATACATAAAGAGTAAATGTGTTTCAAATAGCTATAGGAGATTTTTACATGTAAACTTTCCTAATTGCAGAAAGGTAACCATGACATTACTTTTTGTTCCTTGTGCATGTTAGTGGCTTTAATTTAGTAGATTTGCTAAATGTGTGTGTCATTGTATTTAAAAAAAATTTAATTACTGAGGTCTGTGAAACTGCTCCCAAGTACAGGGGGTATTTGTAGAAAGCTGGATAGATTGACAAGTGATTGACAGGGTAAACAGTTGCACTGTGTGCTGATATCCCATGCTGTGGTGCAATGCTGCTGATGCTGCATAAGCCTCAGGAAGTAGCTGCAATCCAATTTTCATTAAACTTACTACCAATGTATCCTGATATTATTGTTTATTAGGGAACTAAATATGACACTGCTGTCTTCTTCCTTTCCTTAGAAAGCTTCACTGTTATGTTGCATACCTATAAAGTTTTAGTATGATATAACCTAATAGTGTTAGATACCTGGATTAATAAAAGCAGAGTTGGGCAAGAGGAAGTTCAGAAATTGTATTTTCCCATATTTGTTTCTGATAACTTCATTTTGTTATTCTTGTAATGTGAAAAATTGTTAAATGACAAAAGCCTTGTTTGGTGTAATAGTTGTAGCTAATTTATATTCAAAAAAAGATCCACCTAGAAAACAGCTGCCAAGCCTATGTAGCTCTTAAGGTTTCCTAGTAAAGTCAGGCACGGTGTAACCTTCCTCTCACCCTCTCTTCCTCCCTGCCTCTCTTCTCTGCCAAACACAAGAGAAAATTAGAAAACCTGTCTGGAAATACCAATAGCTTCATTGGTTCACCCTTGACGATCTTTGCTTTGTAACATGAAGACAACATCAGTGAATTCCAGGATCCAGGGATCATTATGACAAATACGTAGTTTTGCAGATGGCTGGGTTGGACATAGCCTTGGGTGACATGGTCTAGTGGGAGGTGTCCCTGCCCATGGCAGGGGGGTTGGAACTAGATGATCTTAAGGTCCTTTCCAACCCTAACTATTCTATGATTCCATGAGATGATTATTGACACTTGAGCAAAGAAAGATAGCTATCATATTTTGAAGAATTTACAGCTTTAATGCCTATGTTTCTTCTAGGGAGCCAGAATGCAGGTAGTGTAAATTTTGGAGGAACATTGCATCTTCATCTTGAGGTGTTATATGTAGATGCAATAGACGCACATCTATTTTATCATTCATGTCTCAGGTTAAGGAGCAGTTAATGTTATTTTGCTAACTGGAGCATTTGTTGTGAACTAGCCTCCTTATCTGTTCTTAGGCTAGGCTGTCATTTCAAAAATGAATTTGAAATTTTTTTCCATGTTGCCTGGAACGTCCATTTTGCCAACTTTTCTACTGAATCTGAACTGAATGAGCAATGGCAAACTGTGTTAAGCTATGTAAGACTATAGTAAGAGGTATTGTAGTTGTGATGCTACTGTATGGTGTTTTTGGGGGTTCTTTTTGTGTTTTGGGCTTTTTTTTTTTTTCCCCTAAGGCAACATAGTTCAGTTTTTACCCTTAAACATCTCTCTGTTAAATATAGAGAATATTTTCACTAATAAATGTCCATGTCCTTCTGTATTCTTAATGTATAACTTAAGAGTTTTCCACCAAGATAGTGGACTTTTCCCTAAAGTCATAGCTTTTTGTGGTTATGTTAAATGAGCCAGCATAGACTGGGGAACTCCAATTATCATTCAGAATTTATAGGTGCCAAATATTACAACTGAGTTAAAGGGAAAATGGTTTTTGGAATGAAATTAGAAGTATATTTACACAGTATATACCACTACCTTCCACTGGACATCTTACCTTACCTGAGTGCTTTGCCAAGTAGTAGCAACGCCTATAGAATTGGGTCAGACTCATTCTGCTGCCTCTTAGGAAACTGCTGAGCAATCCTGGAAATGTCTGGAACTTTCAGGATGGGGGACCCAAATGGAAGTTAACGGAGAAGCATACTAGCGTTCAGGACTTTTCTCCTTCTCAAGAAGCAAGGATGATTCTGTCAGCTAGGCAGAGAAAAGCAGAATCTCCTATATTCAGGTACTTCTCTGCTACAGTATTTTTTTACTAGCTCTTATATTTTTGGAGATGACCTTTCTAGAGAGAGCTGAAGAGAAATACTGGTTCTCTTCCTGAAGGTTCCTGTCCGGGAAAACTAGCTTTTTCATTTATGTTGCCTTTTATACATGTTGGGGCCTTGTCATTGACTGTTTTTGAACCACTGTCACGACTTCATTGAATACAAGATTGTGTTAGTTGTGAACAGCAAGAAAGAAAAGTATATGAATAAATGAATTAATAATAGGGTAAGAAGCTTTTTACAAGCGATATAAATAGGAGAGACAAACAATACTGCATCTAGAAATTACTAAATTGAGAATCAACTAACTTGCTTGTGACACTTCAGTTCTGGGTGTATTTTTTAACACTTTGGCAAGAACCTCAGTATCTTCAGCATGTTCTACTTTGAGAGAGGACAGTAGGAGATTTTTTTTATTCAAGCATTGTTTGTTTGACTCTTATATAAATTAGTCCATGTACTTTAATGATTAAATTACTATGTTTCCTCTAACAATGTGACTTACAAAGGTTAATGTTTCTTTTCCAAAATCTAAACATTCTTCACTAAGAAAATTCCAAAATAAAAGATCTCCAGAAGCACTTTTGTCTTTTTTTTTTTTTTTTTTTTTTGGGGGGGGGGGTGCGGTTTTTGGG
>JAOEHY010036345.1:0-16505 GCA_025447955.1 Psilopsiagon aurifrons
GGAGGAATTCTTAGCTGCATAATTGATCCAGCTCAAATAAATAAAGCATCTGACACTTGTGAACACTTGTACAATTAACAAGAAGATGCTGGTAGGCTTATGACTGATGATTAGTAGCCCACTACGGATCATAACTATTCAAAATTTGACACCTCTCCTCAGAATCTGTTTTTAAATCTTTATTTTTGAACCAGCTGTGGATAGGACCTTAGAAATTATTTTTACTACTACATTGAAGTAGGAAAAATAGGCAGTGTAGATGCTATGGGCATGACGTTTAGATAGGGTAAATCAACAGATTTTATGCAAAGCTGTACTCCTTGTGACAACTGCAAGGATTTGGCCAAAGATATCGGATAGTTAATATATCTTTCTGAAGCTATTAAAAATTAGACAGAATCTCCACTCCTTTACATTCTATATTCATGACATAAATGCATACAAAAGCAATGTTTAAACTTTTTCAAATTACTGCTAAACAGAAAAAGGGCAGAATGATACCTATGATTAGACACAGAAGGAGTTAATACACTAGATTAATTGATGACTGGGATGAGTGGATGACTGGGTCAGAGTTCATGGCACATGAATATATTGTGCAAATAAATCACACAAATGAATTTATTTACTAATAGAAAAGTGACTCAATAAAATCTACAAGCATAGAAGGAAGAGTTAAAATATTGGAAAATGTTAATCTCTAAAGACTACAGAGATTATGAAAATACAAGCTGTGCAAAAATTATGAAGATAAATAATGAAGCCTCTTCTGACATTCTAGAAATGTCACTTTTAAACTGTGTATTCTCCCTCAGAAATCTATAATGTATGATCTAGTAGAAAGAATACTTGTGCAATATTAAATAATGTACAAATAGTACAATTCTGCATTTACATGGCACTATACAACTTCTTTTTTTGGTATGAAATGCTTAAAATGTAAAGTGCTAGTATGACAAACATTTCACAGTGCCTGTTACTAGGTATTTTCCCAGCACAGTTAACTGGGCTATACAGAATAAGTGATGCCTGGTTGAAAGTATTTGCAGAATCATCCCTAAAAGAGACAATATGACAGGTTTGGAATTCAATGATGTTAAATGTTACCTAATCAAACATCAAATGGTAATAATTCATTCAAATAAAGGAGAAGTACTCAAGATAAACTATGTTGATCACAAAAAATATTAAGTTGAACCATTCAGCATGGTCAAAGTGACTAAGTTTAAAAATGACAATCAAGGCATTCAGGATTCAAACCCAAAAGAATTTAAAGTAAAGGCAAAGGACATTATATGAAGCTGTGTTGTTATTTGGACTGCTCAAGGTGTCTATCATTTTCTCCACAAAAGGCTGCATCTACCACTCAGCCCCCAGAACAATTTAATTGGAAATTTTTCTTTCCAATAATTTCTCCAGTTATAATTTTCAAGGGAAGACTCAAGACATGGATGTCTGCCTACCTGCACTTTCCACAGGTCAGATTAGTAATTCTTTCCTTGCATAATACACATTAACACCCTTGGAAAATAAGCAGATTTATTAAAGAGTCCATACAAGCTGATGCAGTTTAGTATTTAATCAGTTATTCCCCAAAGTTTAAACATTAGACATCACAGAAGCAGGGTCTGATAATACATTCAATTCTATGGCCATTGACAATTTTGTATTTATGTATATATTTTCAAAACCTAGTATAACCTACATGGTATCATCTACCAAGGGTTTAGGTTTTTGTGAGCTCTTTTGAAAACAGATTTTTTTCCCCAGTAGATTATTCTAGAAAAATTTAAAGAGACACACCTAAACTATTATTTTCCCCATGTTATTGGATATTTAAAATTGTTATAGCCTTTAGAGATTAGTAAGGAAATAATTTCTCCCTTTTTTTCTTTAAAAAGGCTATTGTCTTGGTTTTGGCTGAAATATATTGAAATAATTTTCTTCCTATTAGCTGGTGCAGTGCTGTGCTTTGGCTGTAGTCTGAGAGCAATGCTATAGCACACCAATGTTTTAGTTGCTGCTCAGCAGCGCTTGCCCAGACCAAAGACTTTTCAGTCTCATGCTCTGCAAATGAGGAGGAGCACAAACAGCTGCAAGGGAGCAGAAACAGGAGACCTGGCCCAAACTAGCCAAAGGGGTATTCTACACCACAGCATGTCATGCCTGGGGGGAGCTGGCTGGGACCAGCAAATCACTGCTTGGGGAAAGGCTGGACTCTGGTCAGTAGGTGGTGAGCTTGGGACTACTTTTTTTTGGTTTTATTCCTCTCTCCCTTCTTCTTCTTCTTGTTAGTATCATTATCATTATTACAGTATCACTACTATTATACATTATTTCATTTACTAAGCTGCTCTTATCTCAACCCATGAAGTTTTTTCCAATTTTTTTTTCCAGTTCTCTTCCCCATCCTACTGTGGGGGGGGAACTGAATGAGTGGCTGCAAGGTACTAACTTTCCAGTTGGGGTTAAACCATGACTGCTATATATTTGTTCCTATTGACAGAATATATGTATTTATTTTCTTTGCTTTCCTCACATGTAACAGGTTAGTGTTGTAGTTTGTACATTCTTCCCTACAGCAGAAAGAGAAAAAGTAGGAAAGGGTAACTAATTCCACAAAAATTGACTGACAAGACCCTCTAGTAGGTAAGATCCTTCTAATGTTCTGAAGAATGACTAGATTTCAAGTTCATGATGTTCTTTTAATGCTTGCAAAAGCTGTAACTCTGACAGCCTCGAAAACTGCAATTGTTTTTCATTACATCTTCTGTGGAACAAGTATGGCTGTAGTATGAGATTTCCCAACTTTACACCTAAACATCTTCCACTCCTTCAAAGGATGACTTCTACATGACTGAAACAGCAGTAAATTCTTGAAGCATCATTACCTAGGATGCAACAGCCAGCTGTGAGGCTAAGTGGCAAACTCTTGGACAGCTGGAAAATCATCACATTAGTCTTGAGAGGCAGAGTGTATGTCTGAGATCTTCAGGAGCTGGAAAAATGGTTAAAGACACTGTAGAGATTACTTCAGTTTGAAATATATCTACTTTAGATTTTATTTCTCCAATTCTTTTGTAGGCTCAATAAATAAAAAAACACCTGCTGAAGAGGAAAATTGATTATTTTGAATTTTCAACACGGAGCAGCTATTCCCAGCTCAGCATTCCAGAAGCTGATGAAGCTTGCATGCAAGAGAGAGGAATACATTGACAGTTCCCCATCACTTGGCGACAAAACTTCCACTTTTCCACATCTGTATTTCAGAGGTGAAAGAGTGACAGACACAGTCCTCTGAAAGATATGAATGATCAATAAAAGTCTCTTTTTTGGCAATGCTTTCTCGTTGCTGCTGTCAACAGCTACGAGGACTGCATGCTTCTTTTGTCTATATATTTTATTGACGGATAAGATAACCACAAACATATACTCTCTCAGTGTTCAATAGGATCAATACCACTTTAATGTTGTTTTAGCACTGATTTAAAGTTGCTTTATATTTAGAGTGTCTAGTGAAGAGAAATATCTCTAACTAGCTGTAGATTCTGAGTCCTTAATATAACATGGCCACCATTTTTATAACAGCAAATCTAGAGCAGGAAATATGTATGAATTTTTTCTTGACCAAATATTTCATGATCTCAGGATAGTATCAGGGTAAGCCTGTAATAGACAGAATAGCATTTACACTAAAAAGAAGCTGCTAAGCACTGACTTCATTGACATCTCTGTCACTGACCCTTTTGGTGACCTTGGAAAATTAATTTACACTCTGTTTTACTTTGTTTCTCTATAGTGAAATGAATTCTTAATGACATTCAGTTATCGGTTTTTACAGGACTTTGTGAAAAGGGGGTTGAAACTGGTTTGTGTTCATCAAATAAGCTAGATAGGCTTACATTTTTATACATTTAAATGCCTAACAATTCCCTTGTTCTTTACAAAGAACAAAAGGGGAAAAAAAGGTCTTCTGATGTCCATTCAAAAATATATTTAGCAGCATCCATAAAATGTTTAACTGAATAAATACCAATAGGCATATTTATAAAAAGCACATACTTCCAGTAGAAATCTTTCAATGGGTGTTTTGCCATTTTTCAGGTAATTCTCTGAATTTATTTGGTCTTCTGTAATTAAAACTCCTCTGTTTATCTGGTTCTTTATATCTTCAGTCTCAGTAACTTTTCAGTTGATCATACAAGCTGTGATGAGGTACCAGGTTTGTTTGGTGCAATTTTATGTCCTACAAAGCAAAATTTCACAGACCCTGCTAGCAAACAATTTTTTAAAATAAAAGGAAGTAAGGGAAATGAAAGAGCATTTCTTTACAGAAAACTTGTAATCTGCTATCTTTGATTATACTGACTTGAGCCTATGTCCATAGCATGGGGCATACCTGCAGCCCTGCTCCATTATCATGTAAATGTTACATAACATTACAGTTCTGTTCCATGTCTGTATTCTTGGTTTTCTTCAAAAGAAGTCTAAAACTTCTTTTCAGAGAAAGAGTCTAAAACTTGTCTTATCTAGTCGTGGACACAAACTGTCATTTTCCTGCTCTCTGACCCAACAGCAAATGAAAACTAACTAATATAATAAATGTGATTTAATTAAATTTTCACAAGATCTGCGTCCCATTATCCCTCCAAAGTTTTACTAAAGGTGTAAGTTAGATCTTTGAAAATCATGAGCAATATGTTTGTTATTAGGCTGTAGCTAACCCAGGTGATACCGCTGAAGAAGAGTATTCAAACAAGGAGAAAGTGCACAATCTATAGAGGAAAAGGTCTGTTAAGGTTTGTTAATGCTTCCTGTGCCTGGTGTACCTACAAAAGAAAGCACTATTAAGTGCAGGGAGGAGTCACTGCAAAAATTCCTTCACTGATGTTCTCATATTTCAGATATGCCAGAGCAAATGCTTCAAGGGATAAGCAAGAGCAAGTCATGGTAAAGACACAAAGCAGGCCCCAACGTGTGATTACAAACACGGTTTTACAAGCAGGCAGAAATGCCAACAAGTTCTTTTCTGCAGCAGATAACGTGTGTCCCTATAGATATGACTGAAATAGGACTGTACAACTCCCAAAGAGGAATATCTCATAGACTGCAAACAGACTGACACTGGTGCTGTCATAAACCATGCTGCCCAGAAAGCAGATTAGAAAGCACAAGTTTCAGAAAGTACACCTGCAGCAAGTTCAATGTGGTATAAAAGCTCATAGTGACTTAGCTACACATAAGCCACATCAAAATCAACAGGAGTTTCAGCACCATTTGGGATTTCAGCCCCAAGTCAAACAGCTGAGGTCCCTCATACAGTCACAAACCTGAAGGTAAATTATACTACCAATTTATCTGCAATAATTAGGGTTTGTTATAGCATAGTATCTTTTTCTTTTTCCTAATGGCAATATTCATGCTGTTATCCAACACTTTATACAAAACCAGAATAAAGTCACTACACTTTCCTTTTATGCAAGATGTAGCTTTTAGAATAAATTTGTCAAAAAGGTCGAGTAACATTAGAGATCTACAACAAACACTAAATTTACCTGCATTTGCCATATCTCTGCTTCAAGATTCACCACATCTTCTACACTTTAGAAGGTTCTTTATAGTAAATTCATAGCAGGCTTAATTTTCCAATTTCTCAATAAACATATTAATTTTGATCTCTTCTTTCTCTGGCATTCTGTCAGTGAGGCATGACAACATAAGGAAAAAATATAATGCAATAAATACAGAATTTTTGATGACTGTGACCTCAAAATTTTGAAAAACATGGCTTGATTGACAAGCAAGACCAGTTGAGATTTTTACAAGGAAAAAATTACAGTTCATTAACAAGTCATAGAAAGAAGTAACCAGCACTATATACCAAATGAAAAGCAGTTGTTTTCAAATATATGCTATTTATATATTTATCTGGGTTTTCACATGGTCACATATAATGGAAACATTATAAAATAACCTAGAACCCAAGTATTTAAGCTCTATATAGACAGAAAGTGAAGGACACAGGAAAGACAAATTAACCTTTCCTTTTCCTTGCTCCTCCTTCCAGTCTGGAGCTACATGCTGAGCCTAATGCCCAGCATCTCTCAGGCTGTTGCTCAAGCCCTGAATGTGGTATGATGAAAATTTCCCTGTGGTAAATCAGTGCAGACACAAATCCTTTCTATATTCCTGGCCTGCTATCAAAATTACCTTTCCTACT
Source organism: Psilopsiagon aurifrons (assembly GCA_025447955.1). Classification (NCBI taxonomy): domain Eukaryota; kingdom Metazoa; phylum Chordata; class Aves; order Psittaciformes; family Psittacidae; genus Psilopsiagon; species Psilopsiagon aurifrons. Next base: position 6,221 of record JAOEHY010036345.1, read on the forward strand.
GGTCTGCAGAGGTGTGGATGTTATGCCATGGCTCTCAGCAATTGTACAGACAATCCTTTACTTTGCATCCCACAGTTCTGAGAGGATCTCAGACCTGGTTGTGTTTATATTTGAATGAAATATTCTAAGTGCTGGAAATGCAAGTACACAGCACATCAAGGTTTGCATTCATAGTGGTTTTAGCTCCCCTACTCAACAGTATATTCAAATAGTAAAGCAAAAATTTTCTTTGAGCAAATTCAATTTTTGCTGAATTCTCCTTTCTCTTTTTCCAGAAGCTCATACAATACATGTAATAATGAACGGAGAGGACTAAACCAATTTCATTTCAGAATTATTAGAGGAAAGGAAAGATAGCTTATTGCTTTTTGGAATAAAATAGACATTCAAAGCTCCTCATGCTGTGAAGCAAAATCATGTAAATGTTTGCTTCTTGAGCACATCTGGCCATGGGGTTAGACATATCCACTATAGACATGCAGCTTTTGGAGCTGGTTCCTGCATCTCTTTTCTCTTAAGGCTTTCCAGCACAGGTCACACAGGGAAAGAAGTGGATGTCAGGAAGGAGTTCCATTTACATCTGCCTCTGCCCAGCACAAAACAGTATCACCATTAGGTTTGAGGAGCTATTTTGCTGTTTCATTTCTGTCTGCATGTTAATCGGACTAATACACAGGGCTAGGAAGCTGCAAGTTTCCAGCTGTAGGATAGAATGTTATTTTGGTTTGATGACTTACATTGAGATTAATCACAATAATGGCAGTGGCAAATTGCTACCCTCTTTTGTCCTACTGATTTCATAGTACTGCACGTATTAATCAAAGGCAACTGAGTTTGCATTCTTGGTATTGCTTGAAAGTATCTTATTACATGTTGGCTGCCTAAGTTAACTTACTATATGGTTATCTAATGTAGCTAGGTAGCAAGCCTTATGTCATTATAATGATTCAATTGTTATAGTTCTAAATAAAAGTGGACAATTTGGATCAGGAGCCTGAACATCTGACAAGCTGCTTGGTGTCTAGATCCGAAGTTGTGGCTTAGCACACATTATATGTGTGGGCAGCTGTGCCATTTAGCTGTGGATCCAGGCTAGTACTGGAACACCCCAGGCTGATTTGAGCACTTCCTTCCAAAGTCCAGTGGGTTTCAGCATGATGGTTTTCAGTTAAGCCCATTTTTAACAAAAGCAAATGCAAACGAGAAGCTACCCAGAAATAGCACTGCATATCAATTTTCTACATCAATTTATAAAGCAATGGAAACAGATGGCATATTCAGGCACTGTCAAAGAAAGCCATTTGGGTTTTGGTGACTATTCCTTTTTTATTTTTGATGGTATATTTATTCTGTCTATTTTCATTGCTGAGTTGTTTCAACACCTGTATAAAATAAGATACCACCGTGAGAACTGTGTAAACTAATCTCGGTAACATATGCAGCATTCTCAGTCCTGAAGTGGTTTTCTGACCAATGGTGTAAATTGGAAAGCATGCCACTTTTTAATGGCAATCAACACCATTCACTTGGTTTCTACTTCCAGAAAGAGGGAGTAATTTATCAGGAATTATGAGAAGCCATTTCCAAAACCATGAAAGGTTCTTTCTGTTTTCAGGATGTATGCTTTGTCTTAAAGATGAGTGAATGGATCATTTAGTTTGATATTGTATAACACACCATATTTGTATTCTACATTTTCTACAGTATTTACAAAAAAGGACAGTATTGTGATCTAAATTCAGGACACATACCTCAGAGAAGATTAATTCAGATAAGGCCCAGGGCAACACACAGCTTATGCAATTTACTGCCACCATTTCAACCGTATCTTTGCTGATTAATTCAACTGCAGCAAAAAAGTGACCATTGTTTCTTTAAGGTTTCTGGATTGTATACTGATATTGTATAGTTCTGAAGTAACTTCTGTACAGGCAATCAGAAATTTTCCAGTTTAACATTTTTATCAGAGTTTTTTCATTCATTAAGAGATTTACTAAAATCCACCAAATATCTCATGCCCAGGAGAAAGCTTCCAGTCATGATGAACAAAAGCAATGCAGAAGGCACAACTGCCTACTGTTAGTGCAAAAAGAAGGTAAAGATAAAATTTGGAGGACCAAACCTCATTTTTTCTTTCTCCAGTGACCCCTACTCACTGCTTCATTCTACCTTTCGTTTAATGATTTCTTCCTGGAGCAAATACTAGAATCCTGATCTCAGTAGATTTATAAAATTGCCAAGCTAGAAGGTATTTCATCAGCTTGATCTTCTTTTTTCTCCCCCCAAGCCCACAATAACGAATCTTTAAGTTCAGAAAATTCTCTCAGAATAAAGTTTCTCTCTGGGCAATGCGGGCAAATAAAAAATGCATCTTCTTGAACTGTTGAATGACCACCTAACACCAACTGTAACAGTATAAGATTTTGAGTATCCTCTCTGCTGTACAGCAAACACCTACACTGGATAAAGGGATAGAAGCCATTTATCATATAACAGTTTCCTTCTATCCATTAAAGGTAAATTAAGACTAAGATGAAGTATCACAACAATTCTCAAACCAGCTCAGATATATAACAGCTTTGGCATCTCAGAGGAGGGTCACTGAGATGCGAATGACATCCTAAAAGGTAAATCCTGACAAATGGAGGGGAAAAAAAAAAGCTCATATTCTGTGCTCCATGAAGAACCGAAGGAAAATGAAGGATAGTTCAATACAGCCCATAGAAGGGAAAAGGGATGTGAATTAACTGAACGCTATAGTTAAGAAAAGGATCAAGAAATGTTCTGTGAGATGTAAAACAAATTATTTAAATCTTGTATGGTTTAAATCTCCCATTTTGCAAAATGAGGAGTATACCTTCCTGGTTTGTTTTGTCTATTGATGTGAAGACTCCACAGCAAGGTTTATGGAACCTGGAACGATTGGGCCAGACAACAGCTGCAGTCTTTAAATTCTACAGTATTAATCAATTAACCTTTTCTGTTATATATTTGTGATGACATGGTCTTCCAGATTAGTGCTGCTGGTAATACTATTGAACTTAGTAGCAACACATCTCAATTGTGTTGCTGTTGAGAATCAGTATAGACAATTCCTTAGCATCAGTCTGGAGCCATGAAATCTTCAGGATGTGCTAGCTATAGAATCAGCTTGTGACAGTGCAACCACTGTTTGAGACAAAAAAGAGAAAAGTACATAGCACTTACTTCCCAGTTAATTGCATGATTATAATTAGACTTCCAGTGAGAAGTTAACACATTATGTTATTTCCATGTAGAATGATGACTGTAAAAAATCTTTGTTTACATACTGTAATCTATTTACCTGGTATTTACTGATAAAGAAAATAGACACAGATCAGGCATAAATCAATGCAAATCATATGTTTATGCTTATCAATTGAACCTTTTTTTGAGAATTTGTTGATAACCTATTATTTTGATAACGAAAAACAATAAAAAACTTCCCCCAAAAGAGAAAATTCTTTTTCTATTTACTATGCAAATAGAGGCAATCTACATTTTCCATTTCTGATTAAATCTCTACCTGTTCCTCAATCAGGTAAATTGCTATTAGCTTCTTGCCAAGTTATTTTTAGGACTATTTTGAACAGAACTATTCTAGTTGCTATAATTAAGACTTTTAAATTTAATATTTAAATTTTATAAATGCTGGACTACAGCATCCTGAGAAGTAATAATTTTCTGTCTGATTGGAGATTTGAAGTGAGCTGTTACATGCATTTGATACTCTTTTAATCTTGCAGCCTGTATCCCTGTTCGCTAGAACAATGTTATTAAATTCTGAAGCTGATTACATGGGTTGGTTTTTGAGTCAGCCAACCCTTCAGGCATCTAAAAATAATGTTCTGCTTCTTTTGCTGAGAGGGTGAGGTGGGGGGGAAACACCTGTACCATGAGCTAGCTGCGCTAGACCTTAGAGTGAAGGCCCAGCCTGGGCCAACCAATTCAAGAACCTCACATGAAACCTAAAGCTCTTTTTTGGTGCCACAGGCAGGTAACAGAAAGTTCTTGGTCTCAACAGCTGAATGATGAACTAAGATGGATGTTAGTATCTTGTCAAGTCTATCTGCAGCTCCTGTCTTGAGGTCTGAGACTCTCTTAGGCTTTGATAACAGCAGGAAATTTGAAGCAGGGAATACAAGAAATTATTAAAGCAATTGCTCAAAAATGGCAAATGACTACATCATAGGTTATTATCTGTGGTGAGGTTATGTTTCTGAGTGGGACAGTCCAGTGTGCTTATATAACTCAAATGACAACATTTCTAGAAAAGACACAGAACTACAAATTGCTTTAAGGATGAAATATCCTGAGAGAGCTCAGTTCGAGACAGAGAACAGGTGTCTATTATCTTTCATGCCTCTGTTTAAAGGTCTTCAAGAAAAGACTTCTTTGGATGCATTAAGGGACAGATGTTGCAATTTTTTTTCCTTTGGTTTTTTTTTTTTTTTTTTTTCTTGGAAATCATTTTCTGAGTCAAATGAAGAGCAGCTCAATTTAAAGAACAGTAGAAGAGTCAGTTAGAGATAAGAACAAATTCCTATACAGCATGAAAAGAAAGTATGGCACTTCAAGAGTCTGGTTTTCAAAGCTAAATGTCTACCCTCACCCTCTAATGTGAAGCAACCTAACTAGCATTTGTCTGATTAAGAGTCAGTGAAGAAGGACTGCTTCTCCTGCAGTGACTGAGTTAATGCAAGACTTGAATTGCCCTCTAGAAGATTCTTGCTATTGATTATACAAGAACCTAGGACAACTACACTCTTAATTAGGATACTCAATTAAATTCTTAAAATTTGGTGGGATCAATGCCAACCAAAGCAATTATCCTCACTTTTATTGTACAAATAGCGTGCTACATCCAGTCTTTTATTTCCTGGGAGACTCATCACTGAAGGTACAGCTCTTGAACTGGAAACAAATGCTTTTTTTACCATTTTCTGTGTTGTCCTGATTCAGTGACCTTTTCTGAGATCTAAAATGGTCTCTGCAATATTATGCTTTTTTCCCTTCCTTTCTGTTGAAAGATTTACCCATATTCCGTGTCTTCTATTTCTGCTATATAAAATCCCTATACAGATAACAAGGCAACAGGCTAACCACTCTGTACCAAAATTAATACAACTGGGCAAGCACGTCTGCAAACAGTCTCCAGTGCCACCTGCTCATGTCCTCCCCTCACTTTCAATAAAAGAAGCATAGTCCTTTCCTGCATTAACACCTTTCTGCTATTTTAAAACATCAACTGCTCATTAGCTTTCCTAGAAAATGAGGATAGGAATTGAACATTAATTAGCTTCCCTACCATATATTTATAGAATTTCACAAATCTTAGTTTCATTTTGCTTTTCAGTGTCCTTTTTATTTCCTATTCTTACACTAGGAACTTAAAAATATATTTTGTTACAATCACTGCATAGTAATTCTATACATGACTAATTAAGCATCAAGCATCAATTTGAACCATAGCTCATCAATTTTTTTGAGAATATTTAAAAAGAAAAGAGACTTCAGGCAACTGTTCCTTGCTTTATGAGTTTTAACTTGTCAATAAGAGAGGTTATGATATTTTCATCTTAATTGTCATAATTTCAGAATTCCCTTTTCAACTCAGAATAGCAGTGCAGAATGGATCTTGTGGCTTTAATTATTCCAAACTCATGCACTACTTAAAATAATTAACAACTGTCTGTAATTATGGGGTACATGGGGGTTTCTCTGCTTCATGCAAAATGCCCTGTTGAAACTGAAGGTATTTCAGTGGGAGAAAGACATAAAATGTCACAGGATATGCTAAACAGAAAGCTTGGCTCTTTTAATAGAGAGTAATACAATTTTTAAATTAAAGTTGGATTTTTTTTTCTTTTTGACTGTCTTCCAAAACCACAGACCTATCTTAGGAACTGTAAAGAAACAAACATAGATATACATATGTAGTTGTTTTTACTTGAAGTATAATAATTATATTCAGTAAAATGGGTGTGGCAGGATTATTTTGCTGACAGTATTTTGTAGTCTGGTTATTACTGAAAAAAAATATAACACTCTGGGTGGCATGTGTGGTGAGGTGGTTCTGGTAATCACATTCTGTTATCTTCTGAATCAGAAATTAAAATCATCCATAATATTTACATCAGATAAGACAAAGCATTAAGTGCACTAGTGACATTTTCAATTTGAAAAGGAGTTTATTCCAAAAGTGAACCCCAAATTGCCCTTGTTTTTATTCCCAAATAGGATATCTTTATTACTCTAAATACAGCAGTCCTGGCAATAAGAATGGTCAATGAGTTTGAAGTATTTTTTCTTCACACAAAATTTTAAAATCAGTCACCTAACATTCAAATTTCCTTTAAATTAAGAAATAATTGCTGTTAGAGTTGTAAATTGCGCATAAATGGCATTATCTCTGATCTTGAAGTGTTCATGGTTTTAGTGTTCAACTTTGTCTTATATCAAGAATTCAGGCCTATATAGATTCATTTTTCCTAGCATAAGAACTTGCATTCGTAGGCAAATCTGTTCATCTTTTTCTATAATAATAGCTGTGCAACAACAGTCTATTTGGAAACATTTTTTTCCTATAGAAAGGGATGTTTTTTCTCAGTTGACAGCTTGAAGGCTGCACACTTGTGTGCACGCAGACGTGTGTTCACATTCATGTACATGATCTGCATATGTATTTCTAACTCTAACAATAGAGTTGAGATTTCCTCTTTCTAAGCTTTTGTTCAGTAAACAGAAATTAAATCTTTTATGGTCAGGAATCAATGATCATTTGGAACCATTCAAGCTGTATCTTTTAATCCTGATTAGCTAGACTAGCAACACTCTCAATGAATGAAACTGTGATTGTATTAAGTAGAACCGACAAAAGTCCCATTAGAAAATTATGCACTCTGCTATGTTTTCCTACAATGCCACTTTTTAAAACAAGAAGTCCCATATTTTTGTCAACTGGCAGCCAGAAGCTGAAGTTCACCCAAAATATCTGTACTGGCTAAAAAAGTGTTTATTATAAAGATGATACTGCCATCTATTGGGTGACATTACTATACAAAGGAATTATGTCCTTTGGATTCAAGAAAAAATAAATTGTGTGATTCACCTTATTTTCTGTTGAGTTTTATTAGCAAGTAGATTATGACAACCTTTATTTAGTGTATAGCATATGTCCTTAGCAAAGATCTTGGTCCCCTCTTTGCTACCATTACAGTATTACATGGAGAGACACATTTTGTCATAGTGATGAACTTATATTAAAAGATGTGCCACTGGAAAAATAGCAAAATAAAAATCCAAGAAAAAATCCACCAAAACCATCCCCTACTGAGCCTCACATTTGAGAAAGGTTTTATAGAGATATTTTCATGCACAGTGTCAGTGAGTGGAACTGCATCACTCACTGTGTTGGAAAAAAAGACCTAATTTCCATGTAAGTGGCAATCTTTTGCAATACAAAGAGATTCCTGTGATATACTGAGATTTCACAGACTTATTTTTTTTAAGTAACCTAGTGAAGCTTCAAAGAAATATTTTGCCCATCTAAGATTGATTTTATTTTCTTATAAAATTTTAATTTAAGCTGGAATTCCTTTTGCGACATCTCTGCAGTCGCTCTTTATATTTTGGGCACATGAAATGTGCATTTTTATGGAGAACACAGGTGTCAAAAGTATAAGCACTGAAACCTTATATATAAGCTTTGATAGTTGTAGTTCAGTCCTTTACTTAGTGGGACCTCATGGAAGTAACTACATACTGCAAAATACATTAAGTAAGTTGGAGAAATGTCCCACTCTGCTCTGTCAATTTGGGCAGTGCACACACCTGGAAAGCATTGCTCTGATACAGAAAACAAGCACACAAATAATGGCGATAGAAAACAATAGCAAAAGAATGACAAAACTCCTGCTTTGACTTCATGTATTGCCATATCTCTAAGACACTCTGACTCATCTGGGTTCTCTTGTTTCTCTTTCTTAACTTTCAGAAGAGCAAGAAATAATTTTACCTGTTGTGAGCCAGGAGATTGCTGGCTAGAGTAAGTACCACATGCATATTTTGGTTATTGCCGATGCTTAAAGCACTGATAACTGGCTTAACTTTTTATTTCTAAAATGGACTTGAAAGGCCAGCAGTTGAAACTGGAAGAGAATTCCTCTCTGTTTTTAAACAGAACATACGTGACTCAGAGCACTGAAGAAATAGCAAGCTGGAGCCTCACAATGCTAATTGTACTGGCACTGCAGTGAGCAGAATTTGCCTTTGCAACCTCTTTGATTTTTTATTACTGAAGTTAAACCCAGACAAGTTTAGCTAACTGTGTGCTAAGGCCAAGAGGAACTATCACAGGAAGCACAAGATTCTATTCTGCTCTGCTTGGAAAAAAAACAACATTTCTTCAGGCTAGTGTTCTCCTAGGTAAGTATAAATGCCTTCAATTACCATTAATGGCATAGAAAGGATAGCTAATAAGTATTAGACTCGAACTCAGAAGATGTTGCATCTAATTATACTTCTGTTACAGGATTTCTGCATGACCTTGAGCCAGACGCACAAAAAATCTATCTATGCTTCAGGCGACCACTAGTAAATGAAGATGATGATATATTTGCCCCTTATAGTAGTGTTGAGGTTAAACTCAGGTTACTCTAATATTAACATTTGTTTTTCAGTATTGAAATGATAAAAGCCATTGAAGGTCTATTGCAGTAAGATTAGAAGGGAGCTTGACTTCCTTTTTTGTGTGCTTACCTTTACCCAAGTACATCATTTAAAGAAAAAAGGAGATTCATCTGGAAACAGGCTCTGCTAAATAATAGCAGGAAGACTTGTGTGTGGCAAAGCACCTGTACAAAAAGAACATGCAGTAAAAGGGGAAGAAAGCTATACTCCTGTATCTGTGGAAGATGGCAGAACCTACCTACAGAGGGGCTGACAATGTGAACTCGGTGTACTGTAACAAGAAGAATCTCACCATTGTTGAAGAGGAAATGTTGATGGCATTAGTATGAAATTGCAATCTCTGCCAGCTCCAGTGACAAAGTGATATGGAAAAGCGGCACCATTATAATATCAAAGCTGTGTTCTGGGGTTTTATTTTGACAGACAGTAAGTGAATTTAAAGAAAATGCAGTTTCGATTTACTTTAATACTAATCTAAAGCCACAATAAAATTTGAGTTATCCTGCACCATGCTTCCAATGCTTGTATTGTCCCAGCTAGATGTCCTTTTTAAACAAATAGATGGATGTTTTCCATAAGAATTCTGGTCACTTTCTGCAGTATCTAGGGATTAGTAATACTGTTCATCCTCTTGACAGGAGCTGACCAAGTTCTAGCTTTAATAAGCTCTTCGTGTCACAGAATCTTTTCTCCATCCTAATCCAAACTTGACCAAGTATCTACTGATTACACAGGAAATATAGCAGCAGGATACATTAAAAAGGAAAGAAAATCCATCATTTTACTTTCTCCAGTCTGGTTATCTATCTAAATAATTGCCAGCTGTCTGACAGAAATGGGATGTTCCTCTAGCAGCAATAAAAATCACAAAGAAGAGGTCTAACATTTTCTTCTCTTTAAACCCAAGAGCTGCAAACACAAGGAGCAGTGCATGCTGAGAATGCCACTTAACTGTTGTAGAACATGCTACTTGCAACATAATGTTGCTTGCCAAAGCAATTTCTAGCTTTAAAACTCGTATTTTGCATGCTTGGTTTAGTGCTGTACAGGCTCTATAGTGTCAGGATTGAGGATAAGGTTACAGGTATCTGTTCAATCTCATTCCACAGCAGTTCAACCTGGGGATGAGTATCAAGTAATTATGCAACATTTTACTCTATGACTCCTGGACTGGAAATCCTGTTTTTATTTGTACTGGAATGTGTCCATTAATATAGCACATTCAATTAGCAAAAACAGAAATGTAATAAATTCCTTACTCATTAAGCTGGAATCACACTTCATTCTCCCTGGGAACTGAATGACAAATTGCCAATAAAATGAAAAGTTCTTTTTGTCTTTGACCTAAGTGGGGCACATGAAGAAATAGCACATGTGAGTGTGGGAAACTAGAAGAATTCAGTATTGGACTGGTACATTGAGTGTAGTTTTCAAGACAAGGAGAGGATTAACTTCTGGTTAAATAGCAGTAGAATACTGAAAAATATTAGTGTCTGTGTGTCATGGGTTCAGCAGTAGCAGTCATTTTTCTCCTTCTCGGTAGCTGGTGCAGCACTGTGTTTTTGACTTGTGG
>JAOEHY010036346.1:0-10596 GCA_025447955.1 Psilopsiagon aurifrons
GTGGGGGGGAGAAGATGGAAAACCAGACAGCACCCTTCCTCCTCCCAGCCTCGCTCTGAGCACATCCCTGAGCTCCTTACTTGTGCCCTGCCCGACCCATGAGTGCCATCAGGGTGGCATGCGAGCCTTGGCTGGGGTGCAGCGGGGCAGGTGGGACCCCACAGCAGTACAGGGGTCCCCAGGGGTCTGGTCCAGCACAGTTCCAGCTGTACTGTTCAGCCATCCCTTCCTGCGAGCCCACCCCACTGCACCATGAGCTGAGGCTATGGGGAGGATGGGTCCCCAGGGATGGGTTGTTCAGGATGCTTAGCACCCTGCCGTGGTGCTTCAGGAAGGCCTGGAGTCCCCATCCCACACAGCAAGGTTGGTGCAAATTTGAGGTGCCCTAAGGAGGAGAAACACCACTGAAAGAGGGGAGGCAGATCAGAGGGGTTAACCAGGAGCATCCTGCTGATTCCACTCTAGGACAAACTGAAGTGGCCTTTCCTCGACTGCTGTGACAGCCTTCCGGGATGGCTCTGTGCAGGCAGGGGCCCCATGGCTGGCAGAAGGTGACGGATGCCTTGGACTTTCCGAAGCCTCTTAGGAAAGCCCCGTCTGCATGCAGGACCCGGCAACACAGGAAGCAGGGGGTGAAGAACAGGACCCAGGAACCCTGCCAGAGTCCCATTCAGGGACACAGCCCCAGTAGCACCATGCCAGCTAAAGCCCCAGGGGCTGGAAAAAGTAAGGAGGCTGCAGAGAACAGCCAAGCAGGGGTGCCTCCTGTCCTGTCCAGCCCCATTCAGCCTCCCGATGGCTCCGTCCCCGGCCACGCTGACCCAGGCAGACAGAGCCTGGGAAGCAACTCCCGAGCCCCTGCACTGGCTTGGCCCCAGCTCCCAGGCCTGGGACGAGGCTGCTGCCGGGAAGGCATGGGGAGCTGGAATGTCAAACAACTCCCTCCGGTCATGACATGCCCGTGAGTGAATCCAGCTGCGTCCCGCGGCCGCCCCTCCTCCGCGGCCCTCCCTCCCTGCTGCTCCCCCAGGATTTAAGCCGCTCTGGGAGCCAGGAACAGCATCCCTGGGGTTGAGACCTCCGGGCTTGGAGACGGGCAGGATGCAGGGACAGGGTGCCAGCCCCTCCTCATCTCATTCTCACCCGCCGGGGTTCCTGTACCCCCGTTAGGCCTGGCCCTAGCTCAGGGGTGAGTGGAGGGATGGGAATGAAGCAGCCAGGGTGTCCATCCCCCTCCCTCCTGGCCCCTAGCCGTCTCCCTGCATCCCACTCCTTTTAGAGCCATGAGTCTCCCAGGCGCCTTTACCCTAAGAGGGAAGGACCATGTGGTCCATTCTCTGGCGCTGACAGACCCAGGGCGCATGATATTGTCTAAATAGGAGATAGTTCTTCTTCCCTGCCTGGATGATGGCCCAGTCCAGCCTGCCGGGGTCCTGGGTACCCCACAGACTGCAGCCCCCAATCTGCTGCTCACCCCAGCTGTCCCCATCCCTTCACCCCCCCCAGGACTTTAAGCCATCAGTGTGGCTGTCTAGCTGCCCCTGGCCCCAGCCCCTGTGTCCCCAGGTGATGGGGATGCTGGGGGCAATAGCTTGTCTCTGAGTGGCACAGGGATGCTGGAGGGTGCCTGGTTGCCCTGCAGCATGTGTGGATGCTGGGGGTGTCCAGCTATACTCCATAACCTGTATGGATACTGGGGAGTGTTTGCTTGCCCTCCTGGTTCTTTGTAGGTCCTTGGGGTGAGTTGTTGCCTCAGTGGTCCATAAGGATGCTGGTGTGACCTTTTGCCCCAGGGCCACATAGATGCTGGATGAGACCAGCTACCTCTGTGTCCATGCAGATGCTTGAGTCATATACCTGTCCCCATCGCTCATCCCAGCTAGCCCTGCAATCCCTGGGGGTGCTGGGGATGTTCACCCATCCACACAGCCCAGGGACAGCTGAGGGTGCTCACCCGCTCTTGTGGTCCATGGGGATATTCACCTGCCCCAGTGGCCAAGAGGATGCTGGAGGTGCCCAGCTGCCCTCACAATCCATGTGGATGTAGGGATGACTGGCCACCCTCGTCGTTCCTGTGGGTGCTGGGGTGTGTCTGCCTTCCCGATAGCATCACCCATGCCAGTGAGATGAGGTAGCATCACTGCCCGCTGCATCACTGGCATCCCATGTGAGGCATGGGGGCCATTCTCTCAACCTCCAGCTATGCTCGGGCAGTGACTTCACTTTCCCATGCTCAGACACGTGGGCCTGGATGGGGGGGGACCGCCTCGACTGGTGGCATCCTTGCGCTCATCCAGGCAGGGCGGGGGCACAGGCAGCCTGGCAGGCAGCGGGAGAAGGGGGCGGCACTTCCTGGCGCTCCGGCTGTGTTTACAGGCTCTGTCCTGGGACGTCTCTCCAGTAACCCCTTCCAGCGCGGCTCAGATCCGGCTGCCTGTCTCCAGGGAAGAACGCTTCCAGGAGCAAAGCCTGCCCGGCCCCCCCAGCCTGAGCTGCCAGGGGATGCAGGAAAGGGCACGGTGCCCCGTCCCCTGGTCCGGCCCCTGCCAGGCACCCCATGGCACACACGAGCCCAGCACTGGGGTGCAAGCACCCCGAGGAGGAGCTGGTCATAGCTGCCAGGGCTCCCTGCTGCAGCAGTGGGGTCTGTGGGGCAGGGAGGGATGGGACAGGAGCAGTGCCTTCCCAGGAGCGCAGGCTCGGGGTGGAGGCAGCCGCGGCAGGTGCTGTGCAGCCCCCGGCATCCAGGCAGGGGTGAGTCAGAGCCCACCCGGATATAACCAGAGGGAGCTTATTCTGGAAGCCCCCGTTGTTCCAGGAATAGCTGTGGCATGCCAAGATGCTGCCCTTTTGCTCGGCTTGTGGGGCTGGGCCTGCCACTCACCCCTTGCTCCGGCCACCCAGGAACTGATCATGGTGCTCCCTGTTCCTGCACCCAAACCCCTGGGACCCACCTGCCCTCGGCACCAACATCTTTTGGGTACCCGCCATGGGTAGCCATGGGCAGCCATGGGATAGCCATGGGTTCCAGGTGTCCCCAGATGTCCCCCCAGCATGGCCTGTGGACCACCCGGCAGCACATGGCCCTGAGCTTGTGCTGCAGCAGCACGGGGTGATGCCAGCAGGAGCAGGGGGGCACCCATGTACCTTGGGCAGGAGGGTGCAGGGGAGTGGCGATTACAGCCCAGCTCTGGGCTGGGGGCTGGGTGCTGGGTTCCTGCTCCCAGCTCGGTCCCATCCCAGGGGGTACTGTGACCGTGTTTTGCTGTGGTTGACATGGAGACCCCACAGCTGTCTGGTTGGGGTTGCTGGCTCGTTCCCTTTGCAAGGGGCAGAAGCAGGTGCTGCAGGCTGGGAGCATTAATCCAGAGCTGTCATGAGTTCCTGGCACAGCAGGTCCCAGGGTCAGCAGCAGCAGGACTGTCAGTTTCCAGTCCCCAGGACACGGACAGGGTCTCACAGTAACAGGGTGCCCACGCTGGTGACTCAAGAGCTGGGAATCTGACTGGCACCGAGCACCTGGGCCCCATGGAGTGCTCACAGGCTGCCATGTCCCTCCTAAGACCTTACACCCATTGCTAGGAAGACACAGATCCTGCTGGAAAATGACGCATAAGCACTGCTGGAAACCCAAAACTGCACTGCCACACCCATCCCATGCAGGGAACCCAGCCAAGGGCAGGAGCAGCCCCAGTCCATGTGAGGCCCAGGAGACCTGTCTCCTGGATGTGCCCAGGCTGTGTCCCTGCTGGGGCTGGTAGGCAGCTGGGGTGCTATCTGCCACTGTGCCAACTCCCAGCACCCCTGTGCATCACTGTCACTCAGGGACATCGGTTCCCAACATGGCACCAAGAGCTTGTGCCTTGTTTTCTGTGAGTGCCGGGCAGTGCCAAGGCAGGAGAGCAGCAATAGCGGGGGCTGCAGCTTGGCTCATCCCAGTGGCAGCCACCCTTCAGGAAGCATGCACGTTCCCCTGGGCACTTGCACCCCTGGGCAGTACAGGGACAGCTGCAGGCGAGCCAAGCCCCATTTGGGGTTGACCTTTACTCACCCAGTGCCCAGAATTGAGCACCTCTGGTTGACCATCCCTGCCCCTTGTCTCCCACCGACCCAGCCCTCAGCTCTGCCCTGGCTTTGGCAGGCGCCAGGCTTCTCTGCCCAAGACCAGAGTGCAGGGTGTGGGGCGCAAGGTACATGGTACATTTAGGTCTCTCACTAAAAGAGAGACACTGAGGTGCAGGAGCATGTCCAGTAAAGGACAATGAAGATGGTGAAGGGCCTGGAGCACAAGTGCATGAGGAGTGGCTGAGGGACCCGGGGGTGCTTAATCTGGAGAAGAGCAGGCTCAGGGGGGATCTTTCCGCTCTGCAACTACCTGAAAGGAGGATGGAGATAGGAGGTGGCAGATCTCTCCTCTCAAGTACAAGTGACAGGACAAGACGTAACAGCCTCAAGCTTTGCCAGGGATGGTTTAGATTGGGTATTAGGACAAATTTCTTCACAGAGAGGGTGACCAGGGCTTGGAACAGGCTGCCCATGGAAGTGGCGGAGTCACCGCTCCTGGAAGGGTTCGCAAACTGCACAGATGAGGCCCTGAGTGACTTGGTTTAGCGGCGGCCGTGTCAGTCCTGGGTGACGGTTGGACTTGATGATCTTAAAGGTCTTTTCCAACCACTTTGTTTCCGAGATCCCGCTCTGTGCACCGCGAGCCGCCAGGCACGAGGCGCGTCCGCAGGGCGCGCGCTCTCGGACCGCGCGGGAGCATTCCTCCGGGCCACCAGGGGGCGCGCGCGCGGGGCGTGGCGGCGGCGGCGGCCATGCAGGTACCGGGAGCGGGCGCGGGCGCGGGGCGAGCTATGGCCGGGGCCAGGGGGGACTCCGGGCTCTCAGGGTGCCCCGGCCCGGCGGGGGGGGTCCTGGAGCTGCCCGTTGACGGGGGTGCCCGCAGGGCTCGAAGCAGGCAGCGCAGGCGGCGGCGCAGGAGCTGGTGAAGTTCGTGAACCGGAGCCCCTCGCCCTACCACGGTGAGGAGCCGCGGGGCGCGCCCGGCTCTGCTTCCTCTTCCCTTCCCGTCCCTTCGGCGCGGACCATGACCCCTCTTTCCCCCGCAGTTGTGGCCGAGTGCCGCAGCCGGCTGCTGCAGGCCGGCTTCCAGGAGCTGAAGGAGACGGAGCACTGGGAGGTGCGACCGGCGCAGAAGGTGAGCCCGGCTGGGACGGGGAGGCGGCGGGCGGGGGGGGCGGCCGAGGCTCACCCCTGCCCCTCTGCCCGCAGTACTTCGTCACCAGGAACTACTCCACCCTCATCGCCTTTGCCGTCGGCGGCCAGTTCCAGCCCGGGAATGGGTTCAGCTTGCTGGGGGCGCACACCGACAGCCCCTGCCTGAGGGTAAGGCTGACGAGCCAGCTGCCTGCCCCCCGGAATGGGGCCTTTCTGGTGCCCTCCAGCTTCAATCCGCAAGAAAAACCACCCCGACTCCCCCCGTGCCCCACAGCAGCAGTGCTAGCTCCCTACACTAACCTGCCACTCAGAGCAGGCAGTGCTGACCCCCTGCATTGCTCCACCTGCTGCTGTCGCCTCAGGGTCCTGTCCCACAAAGCACCTCACAACACTCTGCAATTGCAGGGTCAGCCATGAGACTCTGGGTGTGCTCTGCCCGGTCCTGATCAGTTATCCAGCCCTGGGGCTTTGCAGCCTCAGTGTGACCCCTCTGCTGTCATCCAGGTGAAGCGGCGCTCGAAGCGGGGGCAGGTGGGCATGGTGCAGGTTGGTGTGGAAACCTATGGAGGGGGCATCTGGAACACGTGGTTTGACCGTGACCTCACCGTGGCCGGCAGGGTGATCGTAAAGGTGAGCGGATACGCGGCAGGCACAGTGAGCTGGCTCTGGGTCTGTGACTCCCACCCAGAGTGAGACCTACTGCAGCCTCTCAGCCCTGGCCCCAGCTGCCCTCCTTGTGTTTCAGGACCCGGTCACAGGGCGCCTGGAGCACCGCCTGGTACGTGTGGAGCGGCCTGTCCTCCGCATCCCTCACCTGGCCATCCATCTGCAGCGCAGCATCAATGAGAGCTTCGGGCCCAACACCGAACACCACCTGTAAGGCCTGCCTCGGCCCCGATCCCTGGCCAGCCCATGGGAGGGCTGAGACCCAGCTGGAGCAGTGCCCAGCCTCAGCGTTCCCTTTGGCAGCTGCTTGTCACAGTGGGGAGGTCTGCAATGGCTTTTCTTAGCCCCATAGAGTTTTCCCAGGAGATGCTTCCAAGCTTGGGACTGGGGAAAGGACCCCGGGCTTTCCTAAGGTGGCACAATAGATGCGTGCCTGTAAGGTTTTGTGTCCTTGCTCCATTTGGTGTGGCAATCGCCCCCTGGAGGAGCAAGGCAAGCACCGCCAGAATGGTTAGTTGTGTGTTACCAAACACGTGAGGAAAGCCCTTGGAACTAACAGCACCATCTCCCCACAGGGTTCCCATTCTGGCTACTGCTGTGCAAGAGGAGCTGGAAAAGGAGGTCCTCATGGAGACCACACCTTGTGATGCTGCGTCCCAGGTGAATTGGGTGCAAAGGACTAGCAAGGGTGCTTGCTAGGAGCTCACACTTGACACCTTTGATTTCTAGCCCTCAGGGACCTGCCAGCAGGTTCCCCTTCCTCCCCATGGACTGCTGGTGTACTTCCAGTCTGCCCCAGGGCTGGGTACTTCACTCATCTGCTCAGCCATCAATCCCTTCCCACCCTGGTTTGCAGCCATCCTATAGAAGAGGGTGCAGTCTCCCTAAGGCTGTCACAGACGGCCTGAGGAGGCAGGGCAGGGAAGGGGGATTGCGCAGGGTGCAGAGAGCCCCTCCTTGTGCCCTGCCAGTGGCCCTGCTGACCTGTGTGATGTGGGGGCTTGGCTGTGGGACACGTTAGTAGGAGGGAGGACCAGGCCAACCTGAGTGCGGTGTGGGACAGCTCTGCCAAGGGAAGCAGGGGGTTTCCCCGCCATCCACTGCCTGCCCTACATGCAGCTCCGCTTTCTTCCCAGGCAGAACGGCACAGCCCTGTCCTGCTGTCCCTGCTCTGCCCCCAGCTGGGGGTGAAGCCAGAGCACATTGTGGAGCTGGAGCTATGCCTGGCGGATACACAGCCAGCGGTGAGTAAGGGCAAGAGCCTCTCTCTGCCTGCATGTAGCCTGCAGGCTGGCACTGCACAGGTTTTACCTGGCATGCTTCCTTTGCCTGGGGCATTACAGGGCTGGGAGCTAAGTGCAATGAGAAGAGGCAGCTACTAGGGTGCAGAGAAGAGGGGCTAGAATGGGGACCCAGTGACAGGTACCGTTTGGTGACCCAGCCCTACTCCTCCTGGCTCTCTGCCCACAGACACTGGGTGGTGCCTTTGATGAGTTCATCTTCTCCCCACGCTTGGACAACCTACACAGCTGCTACTGTGCCCTGCAGGTGAGCACAAGGGGAGAGGATGCTGGAAGCCACAGCATGGCCCGTGTGCACACTTTCTTGGCTTATTGGAGCCACGAGCTGGCATGAGGCTCTGCAGGGAGGTGTATTCCTGTGGGATGGGTCTGGCCTACTGAAGGATCTGGGGTGGGATGGGGGCTGCCCACTTTGCTGGGTGTGTGGGGTTCCCAGCAGTACCCAGGGGAGAGTCCTGCTCTCACTGGGCAATGTGCATGCTCTGAGTTCCATTCCTTGGTGCTTTGTGCTCTGCTGGGGAACTTTCTACTGGCTCATGGCTAAGCTTCCAGGGTTGAGGTGGCTCTCAGGCTGGTGTCCTTTCTCCTGTACCCCTGCAGGCCTTGATTGACTCATGTGCAGCACCCTCCTCCCTTTCCCAGGAGCCCAATGTGCGTCTCATTGCACTCTATGACAACGAGGAGGTGAGTGAGGAGCACAGCAGTGGATGGCTGGCATGGGGAGGGGCTCCATGTTCTTTGCTCTTCCCTAGTCATGCCTAGTATGAGATAGATCCCATGGGACAAGGGTGGGGGTTTGCTTACCCCCGTTGTAGAGCATGGCCTAGGCAGGGTGTGGGAAGCACTGGGTACGGTCGGGAGGCTGCTCTGCTGGCTTTGGGGAGCCCCATGTCACTCAGCTGGCCCTGGGTTGCTGGGGATTGTGCTGTTCTGATGGTGGTCCTTGGCAGGTAGGGTCAGAGAGCGCACAGGGCGCGGAGTCCCTGCTGACAGAGCTGGTGCTGCGCCGGATTTCAGCATCACCACAGAACCTGACAGCCTTTGAGGAGGCTGTGGCCAAGTCCTACATGATCAGTGCTGATATGGCCCACGCTGTGCACCCTAACTATGTGTGAGTACTGAGCAGTGCGGCAAGCAGTGGCAGCCTCCCTTCCCAGCTGGGGGAGCATGTCCCGTCATTCCCAAGGGATACAAACATGAGTCCTTTCTGCAGCGGGGAGGGAGATCTGTAGCACAGAACTCCTGCTTCTCTTTTGCAGGGACAAGCATGAGGAGAATCATCGTCCAGCTTTCCACAAGGTGAGGGCAAACCTCTGCTTTGGGCTGGGCAGTGTCTGTCTGTCCTGCAGCGCCGTGAAATGTTTGGCCACTCCCTGGAGCACAGCCCTGGGGTGCAACTCAGTGGCACTCAAATGGGAGACGTTTGTTCTACAGCACAATCTGGCCATGCTGTATGCCTGATGTTAATCACTCGCGACCATAGCCTTGACCCTGGAGCCCTTCCCTGCTCTGAGCTAGTTCCTGTCCCCATGGATCACCAAGGGCGGGGAGAGCAAGCTGCTGGGCTAGGGCACAATGGCACTTCTTGGGCATGGATGGGTGTTTCCAGAGCCACTGCTTATCCCCATGCCAGTCATGGGCCTGCGGTGCCTTCCCTTGTGCAGGGCCCTGTCATCAAAGTGAACAGCAACCAGCGCTACGCCTCCACTGCTGTCACCGAAGCCATCATCCGGGACATTGCTGCCCGTGTGGGTGTCCCTCTGCAGGTGAGTGGGGCTGGGCAAGCCCTCCATGGATGGTACCAGCTTGGGCCACAGCCCTGCCCCTGAGTTCAGTTACTCTATCTGTCCCCACTGCTCTGGGGCTCAGGGGCTGCCTCAGGGAGCATGTCCCATCTCTGGAGCATTTTGCACACCGGTTTGGGGATGGTGCTGCTTTCCTGTCCCAGGTTGCCTCCCTTCAGGCCTGGGGGAGGCCTTGGGCAGTGTGGGGAGCTGCTGAGGCCATGTCCCCATGCAGGAGTTCATGGTGCGCAATGATACACCCTGTGGCACCACCATTGGTCCCATCCTGGCCTCCCGCCTGGGGCTGCGTGTGCTGGACATCGGCTGCCCACAGCTGGCCATGCACTCCATCCGGGAGATGTGCTGCACCTCAGGCGTGCTCCAGAGCATCGCTCTCTTCAAGGTGAGCCCCAGGTGCCCTGTCCTGGACTGAAACCTCCTCTCTGCTGCTCTACACCTTTTGCATCCCCATGTCCTCATCCAGCCCCCGCCTTGGGGCTGAGCCCAGCGATCTCAGCCCTCCCTGATGGCTGCCATCCCCAAATGGTTCCTATGGCAACCGGCACTAGCCTTGAGTCAGTGATGGGTTTCTATGGCGACGCGGTCCTGCTCTCTCTGCGTAGCTGCCTGCTGTGAGGCCCTGAGCGTGTATAACCCAACAGAGAGCCACTGCCTGTCCCTAAAGCCCACGCTGTCCTGCCCAGCCCACCCTGACAGCTTGTCTCCTTCCAGGGCTTCTTCGAGCTCCTGCCCGCAGTCAGCAGCAGCCTGGTGGTCGACTGAGCACAGCAGGGAGGGAGGGAGCGGCTGGGGTTCGGCCCTGGGGCCATTAAAGCTTCTCTGCTTCACCAGTGGGTGATCTCTTTGAGTGCAGCTGGGGCTGATGCATGTGGGGGGAACACCCACAGCTCCCATCTCTGCCCTCCCGCGTGCTGTGTTGGGTGGAGGGCACCAGGTGTCTCGTGGGGCAGGCACAAGGCAGCCCTTCTTCCTCCGGGAGAGCCGGGAGGAGGATGCTCCCTGCCTCCTGCAGTGCTGGGACTGCCTCCATGCCCAGGGGAATAGTGGGGGACTGGGCCTGGCCTGCCATGGCCAGGGGTGTGTGGTGGGGCCCTGCCGAGCGCTGTCAGCCCCAAAGCTGCAGCCGCTTGCTTGCGCTGGGTCCCTGCCCAAACCCTCCCGGTGCCCGGGCTCTGCTGCTCCCCTGCCGCTGGCCGGGGGTGTGAGGGTGTGGCCCGGTGCTCGGTGCTCATTGGTTTCTTCTCAAGGGCGTGGCCCGCTCGGGAGCCAATGGGACCGCAAGACTTGGAAGGGGCAGGCGGCTATTGGTGGAGGCAGTGACTGGCCGAGGCGCTGGAGGCGCGGCGCACACCCCTGGGGGGCGTGGCTGGCCTCCAGGGAGGCTGCGATTGGCGCAGCCCGCGGCCGTCTCCCCCTGGGGCGCGCCATCATTGGCCTCGCGCGGTAACGGGGGGCGTGAGCCCGAAGTGGGGGGAAATAAGCATCGATCTCTGATTGGCTGCGGAGCAGAGGGGCGTGTCGCGGCGGCAGTGCACAGTGCCCCATTGGTGGATAGGCGGCGGTGGGCGGGGCGGACGGCGCGGCGGGGCGCGGGTTGGCGGCGG
>JAOEHY010036352.1:0-20792 GCA_025447955.1 Psilopsiagon aurifrons
GTGTGGGGCGGGGGAAACGGGGGGGTGTCCCCGCAGGCGGCTCGGCCGGTAAAGTCATTGGTCTGGGGAGGGTGCTGGTCTTGTGAGGAAAGTGACCCCGGTGGTGGTTGTGCCGCCGGTAGCGGCGTGTCCCCTTCGGCTGCGGGAGCGGGGAGCGCCCTGGTGCGAGGGGAAATCCAAAGGGAAGAGGGTGGGAGAAGGAGGAACCGGGCATGGGAACCGGCTGTTATCGGCGGCAGACCCGGTGGCTGGCGGCTCTGCCTTTGCCTGCCCTGCGTCCGTAGGTGCGCCTTCTGGAATCACAGAATGGTTTGGGTTGGAAAGGAAAGATCATCTGGTTCCACCCCCCCCTCCGCCATGAGCAGGGACACCTTGCATTAGACCAAGGTAAAAGCCCCATCTAATCTAGCTTTGAAAGGGATGGGGCAGTCACAACTTCTCTGGGCAGCCTGTTCCAGTGCCTTGCCACCCTCAGTGTGAAGAATTTTTTCATTACATCTAATCTAAATCTACCCTCTTTCAGTTTAAAGCCATTTCCTCTTTTCCTGTCACTACCTGCACTTGTAAAAGCCCCCCTACAGCTTGCCCGTAGGCCCCTTTCAGGTACTGAAAGAGGTGAGATGTGTTCATTGCAAGACAAAAGGAAGAGTGCTCCAGCCTGCAGTGCTTGCTGCGCACAGACTTTCCGTCTTGTTTTCTGCTCCTGTTCATTAAACTTTGCATGTACTCTGTGCACCAGAGGCAGAGTGACCATGGTTGCTGTAAACGATGGAAAAGGAAGGTGGGTAGCCTCACTACCCACTTTGAGCTCCCCCCAACTGATACATAAAGTGTCCCACTCTGCCTTCTCAACATTAGCTGATAGAATGGTCATACTTCTTTAGAAATGCAGTGCCTTGCTTTAGTTTACTCGATATTCCGCCAGGTAGTTTCTGATTAGTTTGAGCAGGAGCATGAACAAACTACATGAAGAAAACAATCTGTATTTTTAAGTGCATTCTGCTTACACAAACATATCTGCAGTACCCATCTGCCTCTGTTTTCAAGTTACTCATTCCCACTAGTTGAAGCCCATTCTAGAACTTTAATGGAAAAACAAAGCAAGAAGAAAGAGGAACTGTAATTTGACTTTGTTGATCATTAAATACAGATTTTTAGGGGTTGGGTTTATTTTTAATTTTTTCTTACCTGTTCCTTTAAAATCTACTTGCAAGATCAGAATTGCTTAACCTGCTGCTACAGCCTGTTTTCTTCAGCAGTTTAGAAGGGGAAAGTATGCTGTTACACCAGGTCTGATATATATGCATAGCTTAGGGCTTGAGTGGTTCCCTACTGCTGCATTCATGCTCTGTAAACAGATACCTGTGATCCCCTGCGTTCCCTCATTGTCTTCATTTGGGTTCCCTTGAGTTTCAGAAGTGTCCAGAGGCCTGTGTTGCAGCTGGAGTTTCTTAGCTCTGTGTATTATTCTCAGGCACAAAGTTACTCAGTTAATTATACTGGTTATAAACCATGAAACCAGAAAATTCTGCTTTTCTGCCATCCGAATTGGGCCTTGTACCTGTGATCTAACTTCAGTGTAGCTTTTCACCTGGTTATTCACTGCTTAATGATCGCTCTCTGGTTTATATAAAAATATCTGTAATTCCCAGAGGCTTTTATTATCCCTGCAAGGCAAGAACATGATCATGTGCAGCAGGATGAGTGACTTAATGGAATTTTTTTCTGATACAAATGCTTGAAAAGAGAAAGAAAATCAGACATGGCCCACACCAGCAGCAGATGAAGGTAAAAAACTTGGAGTCTGTCTTCAGTGCCGTCGTGTGAGCTTGCATGGCACTTCATGACGCTGTTTACCAGCTGGGGTGGGTGGCATAATGTCATCTATTTCGAAAACTCTTGGGAAACGCAGTTGAGATTTGCAAGGAGTTTTGGAGCCTATGAGTTAGCAGTATACGAATGAGCATGTGTCTGCAAAGCAGAACTGTTAATCCCATTTTGGAGCAGCTCTTTTCTTACACACGCAGCAGTCTTTAGCAAGGTGCGGATACTAAATCAAGGTTTGTAGCTCTCTTTGCTCCTGCATGTTGAGGTGTGAGCTTGTTACCCGTTCCTGTCTATTTCTGAGGGAAATTTTATTTCCTGTTTATTTCAGAGGGAATTATTTCGGCAGGTCATTGCGCTGAGCACAGGAAAGAGAGATAGCAAATCAGTGTGGTAAATGAAAGTACGTGCTGCGAAAGTGAGAATTGCGCTAATGCAGATGGTGCGATGTAGTGTGCTTATCAAATGCACAGAGTGTGTTTGGGGGACTTTTATGCTTTCTCTCCATCACCTTGAACAACATTTCTGGTACTATGATTTCCCCGCCCCTTTGTTGCTATTCTCATCTATGGTCCCTAGAACAAGACTGGTGTGGCTGCTTCTGTAATGCTTCGGGTCATCAGTCTGCAGTTCATGAAGAATGGACGCAGAAAGTCCTGGCAGGTGAATGCCTTCGATGAGCAGGTCACCCAGCAGCATTGCAGGCCTTGATGACTGTGTCCCTTGCTTATATGAACCACTGACCAAGACAAGCTTTTGTTAATTCAGCCATATTTAGGATTAAAATCTTGTCAGGATACAAACTATCTAAAAATAACTGGATGTACACCTGTTGAAATAGTGCAGAGCATCTGCAAAACATCTTCTTTAAAAAGCGAAGCAAACCAATTTTGCCATCAACCTACAATGCAGTTTCTGTGGCATGCTTTGCACCATCATATTCTCCGATTCTGTAAACACCTGTTGCATTGCTTACAGTGCTTTCAGGTAGAAAGCTTTTGAGAAATTCCTTGAGTTGTTGCTCTTGCTCAACATTGGGATTTTGTGTGCAAGTTTAAGTGTTTTATCATAAGAGTAGCCAAGAAAGGCCTGCCTTGTGCCACAGATGGGCAGCGGGTGTTAAGAGGGATTGAAGTGAACAGCAGTTCACATGAGGTGGAGTTGGGGAGGGCAGTGCTTGGGACAGGCTGGGATGCCCAGACTCAGAGACCAGAATCCCCCTTAGACTGTTGCCCAGATAACAAAGCAGCAGGATCCCTCCTGCTGTGACCAAGAGCCACAGTGATCAGATGTTCTTTTGTATTCCCATCAGTTGACCTGCTGGCTTTCCACTCAGCTCCCCTCCATGTGGCAATGAACTGTCCTTTGCTGACTGGGAGTAACCTATGGATTTTTAAGGATCCTTTCTGCTGCTTCTGGAGGAGGTCTGAGGGGGAGCACAGCATGGGTGCAGCCTGCAGCTACATACCAGACATTGCTGCCTGCTGTGCACAGGCGCCATCATGGCATTAGCAGCAGGCTTGGCACAACTGTGGAGTCCTTCCTGAAACAGTGGAAGGGGTTTTGTGGGGCAGGGCCTTCACTTGTGCTGAGAAGTCAGTAGAGCTGATATCTGTGCAGGAGTAGTTGCCTCTCCGGTCTCCAGCCCCAGGCGTGTTTCTAGGCCTCAGCCACACAGAGCATGTGAAGCATCACTGTTCAAAAGTAAACTCATAATGGGAAGTCCTGCTCCTGCGCTGATCCTGAGTAACAGCTATGCTTATACACATCTCTGTCTTGGCTTTTGTTGTCGTCGCAAATGCATTGTATTTTTTCAAACAGGGCTCTGCTAGCTTGGTGTGTCTTTGCTCACATTTCCTCTCCTGTTCTCCCTCTAACAGATCGAGTCTCTTATTCCTTCCTGTCCCCTTCTTGACCAATGTGTTTGCCCTTTCTGCAGCCTCATTCGCTCTTAGAATTGGGTCATGATGTTCAAGTTGCTTTGCTTCTCACTGGGCCATTGAGAAAATTGCTTATTCGAAGAGGAGAACCTTTTCATGGTTAGAAAAGGGAAAACAATCTTCTAGATCTTGCTTGTGTCATGATCTTAGCTGTATATAATCAGACTATTTGCTAACCATTTAGATTGTCTAGACATCCTTGAGGAGCCAGTTTTTAATACACACTGCCAAAACTGATTTATAAAAGTGAATATAGGTTATCCTTATTTTACAGGTCAAAGCAAATTGGTGAGTTACCATTTCATGGAAGATCACTTACAGAGATGAGATTAGATTTCCCAGGGTTTCTGATGTTCGTTACCACAGTATACCTTTGACTTTGGAACAAATCATGATTGTATCTGCAGTTTTTAGGTTCTTGAGTTTCTTGTGTGTATTTAATAACTAATCCACCCTTCAGAGGTAATTTTTTAAGCTACTGTTCAATAAAATACTGCACTGAACCAGATAGGCATTGTTTCTTCCGTGGTTATTGCTGGCCTGGATTAGTCCTCTGGCTCTGCTTGTTCTGAGGCTTCACAGGAGTTTATAGCAGGGGGCACAGAGGAATGTCTGAAGGTTGGAGAGAGGAGGGATGAGGAATGGTATGTGGCAGCATTGCCTCAGAGAGAAATGCCTCTGAACCTACAAACACTTAGGCTTCTTGGTGGTGAATTCAGCAACACATATAATGATACAGCAGCCACTGGGGGATTTCTAGCAACTTTAATCGCTTTGACTTTCCATTGATACTCCTGCAGGGGCAGTAATGTGTTTGGGTATGGCTCTGGGTCAGTCAGCATCATTACACCATAAAGGGGTTCTATTCTATGGAAAGAAGAAGTCATTCAGAACTAACCTCATCTTTTGTATTTTGGCAGGTTTAAAAATGGCTGGAGATGGCAGTGATGAGACTATGTTTATCTGTAAGTATTAGAAAAGAAAATGATCTAACTGATGATGTGACTTGTCTACTCAGAATGTTTGAAATGAAAGGCTAAAACAGACTAAGTTTTTTATTTAGAAAAGTATTCATGTAAAGGGAGTTTAAACAGTTTATGGGGTAAGAGAAGGTTGCTCATTTTAAGCATGAACATTCTCTTGTTTGGGTTTGGTTGGGTTATTTTGCAACCAGATAGAGATGTCTGAATGTGAGTTAGCAGAGCAGCTTTTTCATAGTCGAAATGAGATTGAAGGCTTAAAACTAGCCTAGGCCCTTCATTTATACAGCCAGCTTTAGCAACCAGGGGTGTCTGTGGGGAACCCTGACCTCTAGGCTGAGTTAAAGATCTGCACTTCCACAGATGGAGGACACAGCTTCATTCTTTCTGTACAGTTAGCATCATTGAATACATATTTCATACACAAAAGAGAGTTCTGGAATTTTTTAATGGAAGTTTGTGTAGATACTTCCCTCAAGGTATTTTACCATCTAACCCATGCTTAGTTTTGCGTATCTTCTATGGCTGAAATCTCTTGAAAGTATCACATAGGGTGAGTGTAAAAGCCTTGGCATGCTGTAAGGCATCCCTTAGATTTTGAGAGACATGATACACAATGTATCAGTATCATGTTCCCCTTGCTTTTGTCATTCATCTGCAAAGGAGTAAGAGAAATATGTAGCTGATTCCCACATTGGACAATACTGCCTGCCCCTTGTTGAACATCTGCAGTGGCTGGTTCTTTGCAGAGGTGAGGGGTGCAGTTGAAAGATGAGGGGAATGATGAAGTGCTTCATTCCCTCTGGCAGCAAAGCCAAAAGAAGCTGTTGCTCCAGCTATTCCTTCCTGTCCCCGCTGGTTGTGACAACCCTTTGTGGATGATAATCCAGTTCTTTTCAGTTGTCTGGTTTGCATATTCCTCTGTGGCTCCTTCACCCTCTCTGGTTTTGGAAGCTTGTATTTATCCCAGGTAGTTTCTGTAATATTAAGCAAGCACAGCGTGAGCTGCAGGCACAGCTAAGGGTGGCAATATGGTAAACAGTGCAGGATGGCTGTAGGCTTAGTTGCGATGCCAGTACTAAGTGGACAGCACTTTCCCACAGATCCTTTTCTCTGGTACAGCTGTCTGGTGCTGTACAGCAGGCTGGACTGGGAAATTCATTCATCTGAAAAATAAACAGGTGGAAAAAGCTTGATGATCCTTTCCTTGGTTCACCAGAAGGCAGCAAACAGCTCTAGAGGAAACAGCAGCTAGGCTAAGGGGTTGCACAAGCTGGTTACTACCACCGTTTGTCAAATATATGTGGATTTTCACTGCTGAGCTGTGTTTGTTGCTAGAAGAAGAAACAATGTGGAGCTCTGCGTTGTAGTTTGGGATCCCTTTTCCACATCTAAGAAGAAATTTTTTTGTTAGTTCACTGGGACTGATGCTGGGATGGAGAGGTTTCCAGTTAGGAGTAAAGAGTAGCTTTACCAGAAGGGGCATACCCTGGAATGACATGGCTTTTTTCTTGGTCTCTTCCCAAAGCGTAACCACCCTCTACTTTGCATCCTTACTGGGGTTACCTGACTTGCTCTTGTGAGCCTGGAGCTCAGGTGTAAATCACACTGTAGGAATATAACCCCTGTGCGATGATCTCTTCTTAAGCTGCATTAGCAGCTGACCAGACAGGGCAGTCTGACAGCTATTTTTTACTGTGAAGCAATGTATATGCATTTGAAATCCTGTTCAGTCAGCTTATTTTAGAAAGCCACAAATTATCCTGGTCTGAAAATTGTTTTTTAGGAACCATTCAGTTCTGGGTAATTTACAGCCACGTAAACTAGAAGTTAATTTAGGTAAGCTAACAGTGAATTAAGAAGTGGCCAAAGTGTACCATGCAGCAAGCTGACTTGTTTGGAAAGACACCAGAAGGTATCTTGGAGGTATCTTTCCCTGCAGTGTGGATGAGGAGGCATGGCTCTAGGCAGAGCTGTGCTCCCACAGCATGTTCATGCCCTGCTGAGACCCTGTGACAGTTCTGCTACTGGTACTGGGTTTGTGCCTCCTATCACTGAAAAGACCACCCTACCCAAGCTGTTTCTAAAAGCCTGGGTGCTGGTAAGGTTTTCTTTAGCTGCTACATGTTATGGCACTTTATCTGAAGAATAATGTCATCTTTAAGCAGAACAGTTACTGTGGATGTAAGGCAATTATTTTCCTTTGAGAGAGATTTTTAACAATTGTATACTGATTGTGCTGATCATGGTGTGTGTTATCTCACCTGCACAAGAGCCAGCTGTCATCTTTATGTTCAATTATACGTGTTCTTTTAAGCAATATAAATAAACATCTGCCTCTGCATGTATGTATTTTGCCTGGTGCTAGATTTTGTATTTGGCTCTTGAAGGAGAAGGCAGCTGTCTAATGGAGTGTTTTCCATCCACCTTTCTGTATGCTGTCTGCTTCCTTGCAGGGTGTGAAGACTGTGGGCAGTACCATGATTCAGAGTGTCCTGAACTTGGCCCAGTCGTGACAGTCAAAGACTCCTTCGTATTGAGCAGGGCAAGGTAAGCAACATTGGTGTTAGTTCTGGCTAACCCAACACCCATATTAGTTCTTTAAAGCATATCTGCTGTTTTAATGAGTGTCACGCTGGCAGCTGAAAAGTGAAGTCCCAATTTATGGAAAGCATATGGCCTTGATTAAATAGAAGAATTGATGCATACCCTTAAGTGCTTTACTGAATCAAAGCCAAAAAATAATTTGCTGCTCATCAGGACTTGGCTTCTTTGCTGAGGTTTCTGGCAAAAAGTCAGATACTGCCAGATGGGGTGATGACTTCTGTCTTGGTTGAGCACCTGCAACTGTTTCCCCTCTTCGTATGTACCTTATTAGATTCAGAGAAGCGTGTGAGGATTTCTCATTTGTATGAATGGTTGTGTCCTCCTGCTTGGTACAGCCTCTGTAGTTCCTTCACTGAGAGGCAAAACAAGTTGTTCTCTTTATTATGAGACTTCACAAATTATTAGAGGTAATGCTTCTGTCAGAAAATGTGTGACAGCACGGCAGAAACATTCTTGCTTGCCAAAAGAAACAAATAGGCTAAATCTAACTGGGAGAAAACAACACTGAGTAGTGTTTTTTATGGTGAAAGCCAATCAGGAATGTCAGCAAACTTCATATTAATGTGTAAAATGTAAGGCTAAGGAAGGGAAAGAACTATGAAGATGCAGGGCAAGTCAGAAAGAGAGTTCAGATGGCTTCTTGTATTATATAATGTGCTTAGGGATTCCATATTTTGGGGGGGGAAATCATGGACTGAAAATGTGAACGGCAAGTCTGACACATGATGGCTGTGTAGGTCAAGCTGTATAATCCCAGTAACAAACACTGAATGTGTTGGGTCTGCCACATGGATGCCCTGACCCCTCTCGGCCTGGGCAGGATACTCTTGGTGTCCCACAGTGTACACTGGCAGCATAGCTGGTTTTCTGGGCCTTCCCAGAAAGGAAGCTCCTTACAGCTCCTACCAGGCCTTGCCTTCCTATGCCTGGAAAGCTGCCATGGATGATCTCCTGCATCAAGTGTTAATGGGGACTACTGTCTTAACAGCCCTGATGTTATTGTCTCTTCTGGTCGTGCCTTGAGCTCCTGGGAAAAGCCTTATTCCTCCATCCCAATTACATTGCTGTAGGTATGCACAGATGGCTTTTTGGGCCACCACAGCCATCTCTTCCCCAGGCTGATCAAGCTCTGCTTCCCCAGCCTGTCCTCACTGCTCTAGCCTTTGACCATACTGGTGGTTCTCCTGTGAGCTCAGTCCAGTTTGTCCATGTCTTTCCATTTCATGAGCATGAAATGGGAGGTAATAGGTAGGATCTAGCAAGTGCAGAGCAGAGGGGGATGATCATTCACCTCAGTCTATTGGCTGCTCCAGTTCATACCATCTGAAAAGCTTATGGTCCCCTTTGCTGCTGGGACATGCTATGGCCTCATGTCCAGCTTGCTATCCACCACCTCCCCCCCAGGGTCTTTCTCTCTGGTGATGGTACTGGCTGGGTTCTTTCTTCCCACAGGCAGGGCTTTGCATTTGTCCTTGTAATTTCATGTGGTTCCTGTCAGTGTATCTGTCTATCCAGGCTATCCAGGTTCCCCCTGGATAGCAGTCTCGCTATCTGACTATGTCCTTCAGTCAGTGTCATCTGCAGATTGGACAGGAGTGCACTCCATTGCCTGTTCTAGGTTGTTGACAATGATGTTAAATAATGCAGAAGTCCCAGCACGGATCTCTGTGGTACCCCAGTCTCCAGGTAAAGAAAATGACCCTCTAAGCCTGACAACCCAGCAGCTTATTTACTGTAGTAGCTGTGTGCCCATCCAGTCCATAGCATCCCAACTTGGACAGAGAGATAGTGTTAAAAGCCTTACTGAATGGCATCCACTGCTTTTTCCACAAACTGCATCCACAAACCTGGTCATTTTATCCTGGAAGGCAAACAGTCTGTCAGGCATGAGTTGCCCTTAATCAGTCCATGGTGACTGTTTCTCATGTCACCTTCTCGTATGTCTCTAAATGCCTCCCAAAAGGTCTTGTTTCATGATTTTCCTAGGAACAGAAGTGAGGCTAACCAACCTGCAGTTTCTTGTATCATCCTTTCGGGCTCTTTTGAAGATGGGTGCAACATTTTTCTTCAGTCATCAGCGGCCTTCCCTGATGCTCATGATCTTTCCAAAACAATTGATAATAGTCTCACTATGGTATTGGACTGCTCTGTCAGCACCCACAGGTGCAATATATCAGATCCCTAGGCTTACATGGGTTGAACACTCATTTAATCGCCTTTGTGGCCCTCCTCAGCTGCTGGTGGTTGTTCTCTTCTGTTTATTTGTAAATCCTCATGGAAGTTAGAGTATGTTGATCAGAAAATTTGGCTGTCTCTGAAGCTGGGAGAAATACATGTTGACATCTTTCCATGGGTTTCTGTACTGTTGTCCCACGTGTAACTCTTTTTTCCCCCTTAATTCTCTCTTCAATTTTTAGATCATCTCTGCCTTCTAATTTGGAGATAAGACAACTGGAAGATGGGACTGAAGGAGTGTTTGCTCTGACTCAGCTAGTAAAACGTACCCAGTTTGGCCCATTTGAATCCAAGAGAGTTGCCAAGCTAGAAAAAGAATCAGTTTTTCCCCTGAAGGTAAGACAGGGCACATGAAAAGCAATAGCAAGGAGTTAGTTTTACCCATGATGAATTTATGCTATCCCACACTATGGGAAAAAGATGTGTAGGGGTGTCATTTGGGACATCTTTTAAGTATGCCCTGTAATGGACTAGCTAAACAACCATTGTCTGAGCAGCATACAGAAGAATCAAACTATAGCCTCATTCTGTATGTTCGATGTGAACGTCGTTACAGGAGACAGGGCGGGGATACAGTTTGCAAAACTGCTTGTCTTTCACACTCTGCATGTGATGATACAAGAGGGACAATGATTATGGCAGCCCATTTTAGTTGTTTTAATGAGTTTCTTCAATTTGTATGTGACGAGTGACAGACACACTAAGTTTATGGAACACGCAGAATAAATATTTTTTTCTGTCTTACATTTGTTTTTCTCTTGTCAAGTTTTATTCGGATTAATGCTACAGTAAAAATAAAATTCAGTTTTAGTTTTCAGTAATACCTAACTCAGAAGCAAAGATTTAGAAAAGTGAATTGGGCATTCTTTTTGCATTCTGCTCCATTCTCCTGTATTCAGTCATTAAGATTTTGTGAGAAACTGGTTGCTATAGCAAGAATTCTTCAGATAAAAGTTCAGTTTGCTCCCATCCTGCCCCTGGTAGTCTGTCTCAGACATCCTCATCTGAAGATGTGACGGATACATCACATCACATACATGTTGATGCAAGTGTTGAGGCTTGCTTTGTCTCTGATGTGCGTTGAATGGAAGCCATTGCAAAAGCAGAAAATAAATATTATTTTTAACTTTCTGTTATTTGTTAGGGTTTTATTATGTGCATATTTTGTTTGGCAGGTGTTCCAGAAGGATGGGCCCCTGGTGTATTTTGACACTTCAAATGAAGATGATTGCAACTGGATGATGATGGTGCGACCAGCCACTGAATATGAGCATCAAAACTTAACTGCCTTCCAGCATGACAATGATATTTACTTCACCACCTCCCAGGACATCCCACCAGGAACTGAGCTGCGAGTGTGGTATGCAGCTTTTTACGCCAAAAAAATGGAAAAGCCAGTGCTGAAGCAGGTCTCTAGTATTGCCAATGGTATGTGTGGGGGCCTTTTTTCCTTCCTAAGGGCTCAGTCCTGATAGGGACTGATAGTCCCCTACTGGTGTAGTTGACAGTGCTGTTTATCAAATAGGTTCTGACCCTGAGTTTGTTAGCCTTAGACTCAGGCTGACCTGCATACATGGTTGTCCTATGAGAAGAAAGGATAGATGATCATGATATAACTGAGGGTTTGAAAATGGATTACCTAATTGATGATTCAGTATCTTCAGAGTAAAAAACCTGGATAAATAGTTCTTAATTAAAGAACTGGTGGTTGCATCAAAACATTTCTGGGTAGAAAAGCAAAGGAACCCAAGAACCAGTGAAAGCCTAAACAGTTATGCAGATTTGCTCAAGAAGCGTTCTCTTTCAGTTGGAGTGAAAATGTTTTCCTTTTGCTCAGAACTCTTACACAGGTTTAGAAACTTCTGTTATGTTATGCAGCCTTACATGGGACCCACTAGAATAAGTTAAGCTCAAGAGTGAGCTGCCATTCCTCATGATTTCTTGTGCAGTGGCAAAGAAAGGCAGCAGGTTTTTTAGAATCTGAATTAGAATTGCCAGAAGTCTTTTTTTCCTCTGCCTCTTCATTTTCTTCTGCTTTTGCTTTTCTACAGCTAAAAGGCATGATCCTTTAGCATTGCAAGAGCATTTTTGTTCTGCTCTTGAATTCAAGTACTCCCTGAATGGTATTACTGCTACTCTGAATATAATTTGGGGAGACAAATGGCTTGGGGGAGGGCACTGCCATCATCATTCTTTACAGCTGATCTTGATGGTAAGCATACTCTTAAGTGCTACAGCTGAATCTATGCAGTTAAGAGGTTTTGAATTCTGAGATGTTTCAGTTGGTATTAACTGAGTTTCCTCTTTAGTTTAACCTGTTCATGTGTTTTTGTGTTCATATGGGTATTTAAAAATATCTTTTAGGTACATCCTGCTTTCTGTGTTCAGCACTTTCACTATACACTTCAGAATATGAAGGGCGCATTTTGTGAGATTCAGGCTTAAGAATGTTCTGGCTAGGATTTTATGTGAGAATGTATTTTGCAGGCCTGCCATAGGGCAAAACTTTCTGACTGCAGTTACTGCCCTCAGCACAGAGCAAGAGAATCAAAGGGTCTGGAAAGTAAAGAAAAGGAACTGTTTTTCCTCTTCACAGATATGTGCTTGGTAGTGATGGATTCTGATAAAGAGGGAAATAAAACATCTTCAAAACCTTCATCTGCTTCTGCCGTCTTCCCCCATAAAAAAACGAAGAAATCCAGCATACCAGCAGCTGATCCAGCAGGTATGCAAAATCATGGTATTTTTAAAGGAGACAGAGGACAGATACACATCTAAAGAGCTGTCATGTGTATCACTTCTCTGCAGAATTTATAATATATAACCATAACTTCTATGGTTAGATAGCTTTCAACAAATCCTAATTTAGAGAGGATTTGAAAGTCTGTGTTTTCTTCTTTTTATTTTCATGGGCATTGTGCTTGAAATACATTTGCAGGTTAAAAAATGACAGAAAACCATAACTGCTTCCGACTTTGGAGGCAGTTATTAGTGGAGGTGGCCGGGGCGAGGGGGACAATTCCAGATAAAATCTTCAGATGCTCTCTGCAAAGTGTAATAGTTCAAGTTATCGAAATTTTGCTCACTAATACCCGAAGTAGCCAGAAGAGGAGGAGAATTGTTGCAGATGTGTACAGAGGAATTAATCAGAAGATCCATTCATTGAATTGGATACTGTCACAGCTAAAATGTGAAGTTGACTGGAGAGTCGCCTTTGATTTTGACACCACTGATTTTTTTGCTGCAGGGGGGAAACTATGAGAAGTTTTAACAATCACTCCATCCTCCCAAAAGTCCAACTTCAATAGAAACAAAATGCTGTGTATTATACTTTGGGAACCCTGAAGTGTTCTCACTGAGATAATGTTTTGGTATTTCCAAAGCTAAATATTGTACCTCTCTTGATTCTGCATATTTCCCTCAAGTGGTACAAAGCAGTTGCCAACCGACAGATCTGTTCTTCCAAGTAAACTGGGTTGCCCTGCAGCCATGCTGGAAGCCTGAAGTGGGAATCTAAATAGTACCCGAGTCTTCCTGGCAAGGCAATGCATAACCAGGGTTTCTAGGTTTACTCCTTGAGGCAGCTAAGGAGCAAGGGAACTGCAGAGTCAGGGACAATTTTCCAAGGCAGACTTCAGTTTTGCAGATGGTGCTTTTTCAGTGTTATTAGCCTGCAACTTTGTGAGGCAGAGGGAGTAGCTTACAGGTTGCCTGCCAATCTGACTGGTTTTTGAAGTTATGCAGAATCTTGGGGTTTTAGCTGGTTTTAGCCTCCCAGGCAGAGCTCTGAACTTCTTTGTGTAGCCTGTGAAGAAGAAACTGATGTTGCTGAATTGTCCAGTCATTTTTTATTTATTTATTTGTTACATCATGTATGAGAACACACCTCTGTAGTGCAGAACGTTGAACGTAACTTGTAGCAGGGACACTCTTTGCCTCAGAGAATCTTCTATTTTGGTCTTAGAGACAACATGGAAAAGGAGGAATAAGTTTATTCTCCCCTTACAGATGTGGTCCTCAGGCAGAGATAGATGTACTGATCATATAGGAAATCTGTGGCAGAAACTGAGGCACAATTACCCACACAGTTATGCTGACCAATACCCAGCCTGACCCAAGCAGTGGGTAACTCCCCCCAGTTTATATACTGGGCATGACGTGCTGTGGTATGGAATATCCGTTTGGCTAGTTTGGGTCAGGTGTCCTGTCTCTGCTTCCTCCTGGCTTCCCGTGCTCCTCCTCACTGTCAGAGCATGAGACTGCGAAGTCCTTGATCACAGTAAGCATTACTAAGCAACAGCTAAAAACAGTTTAGCAACTGTTCTCAGGCTAAATTTGAAAACACAGCATTGCATCAGCTACTGCAAGGAAGGAGAAAAATGACTGCTACAGCTAAACCCAGGTCAGCTGCCATTCACTTAACTAATTTCAGTGTCATACTCGTCCTCTGAGGGAGTCTCAGACTGTGGAATATTCAGCTTTGTGTGTACAAAAAAAAATTCTCTGAACCAGTCTAGATTTATCAGATCCTGTTAACAAATGCAGACATATCATCCAAGGACTTAAAGACAATGGG
The DNA here is from genome assembly GCA_025447955.1 of Psilopsiagon aurifrons. Classification (NCBI taxonomy): domain Eukaryota; kingdom Metazoa; phylum Chordata; class Aves; order Psittaciformes; family Psittacidae; genus Psilopsiagon; species Psilopsiagon aurifrons. Next base: position 14,163 of record JAOEHY010036352.1, read on the forward strand.
CAGTGAACAGAGTAACCGTTTTCCTCTTTTTCCTTTTTTTTATTACAGTTCAATTTTCCCCCTAATTTCTTCGTTTTTTTCTTTTTTCTTTATCTGGTGTGAGATGATGTGTTAATGGAAACATCTAATACGGTGGTTTTATAGAACATCTGATTAATGAAATTGAGTTATCATTGTCTTCACCCTTACTTCCATTAGTCCAGATGTTCTTACTCTGCAGTGCTTTTCATGGAGGGCGAGGAAGCTCCTGCTTCTGTCCTCAGCTGACCCAGAAGAGGACTGGTAACACCGGTTTTAAAAGTGCTAAAAATGGCTTTATATTGTGCCTTTGATAATCATAGTTCTTTAGAAAGTGATAAAAGGATCCTTAAGACTTGAAAAGAGCACTGATATTCTCTCTTGGCATGGTTTCTGTTCTGACTTATCTGTTCTGATGCTTCAGGTGTTCATATTCGGAAAATCCTGAAGTTATCCCAGCTGCCCCCGTGGGCCTCTTACTGCTTAAATTGTGACTTGTGTTACTCGGGGAGTTATTGCAAGATAAACAAAGCTGCAGCAATTTTTCACCTTCCCATTTCCAAAACTTTTCAGTATTTCTCCTTGTGATTTAGTGAACACTCCAGAAGGCAGTGAAGGTGTAGAAGCAGAGTCCAGCCAGTGGACGTGTAAAGTGTGTTCATCCGCATTCCAGGAGCCTCATCTGCTGACAGGTAAGTGCTAGAAATTCATGAGAGACTACTGAGAAGCTTTTCCAGAGCAGGGTACTATGAAGCCATGCCCCATCCATGATGCAGTAACGTAAAAGTCTTATTTTTTGTGTTCCTTTAAGAAAAAGGGAAAATGGTAAAACAGTGATATTTTGGATATGGCAGTGGTCAGTATATGGACAAACAACTGTGATGTTGAATCTAGAAGGAATAAAGCTTCTATAGGAAATGACATGTGAATGTTAGGAATATCAGGGTTGTGGAACTGCATGAACAATGTATAAGATCAGTGATGCCAGCTTATTCTTAGTGATATTTTTTGTGTGGCATTTACAGCACAGATTTAGTAACGGGAATGAAATACTTCCGTGGTTTTTTTTGTTTGTTTTTTTTTTTCTTTTTTTATTGCATTTCATTTGCAGCTATTTCATGCAGTTTTCAAAAGAACTTAAAATACTGAAGAGGTCTGGCCATCTGATGAATCATTTCTGAAAAGGGGACCTAGGCTGCTAAATAACTTTGACATTTGGTAAAACATGCCCATTACCAGGGAGCACAACCTTTTTATAGTGATCTCTAATAAATCTCTTAATAATTCAGTCCCTGTGAGTAATTGTTTCAGTGTTTAATAGACTGTATGCTTTTGTTTAGGAAGGTATTGTGACTGCTTTTGAAATAATTTTAAGTGAATCTCTCCTAAGTGATGTTGCCCTGATAAGCTGGATCTATCCATTTGAGTATTTCATGACAGTTTATTACCTCCTTACTCCGATGTTCTTTCCCGTCCACCCAGAGCACTTGCTGAGTCACCTGGAACAAGCTAAAGGTGCCCCCAAAACCAGCCAAAATGAGGCTGTTTCAGAGAAGGCAGCAGAAGCTTCCCCTGTGGATCAGCCAGTGACTTGTGATACAGCCAGTGCCAGTACAGACTCAAGGAGGAAGGCCAGGCGGGGAAGAAAGCCCAAAACAGCAAAAGCAGAAACGCCTCTTGTTGCTGAAGAGAGAGATTCTGCAGGTAAAGCAAAACTTGAGAAAATACTAAGCATGTATCCCCTCTTCTTCTGTATTGATGCCGCCTTAGAAAGACCTAAAAAGTAGCAGAGACAAGATGGAGGGTTTTAGATCGCTGAAACAGGCAATTTACAAACTTTGTTAATTATCTCTGAGGGCCTCGTCTATGGTAAATGTTGTAGCACCTACACTTAGATTACCTGCATTCTCCTGTGACAGTTTTAGTAACAGAGAGGCCTGTAGAAACACACAATAGTGGTTATGGGAGACCTGCCTAGCTTTCTGCAAGAAGGAGCAGGAGATAAAGCATCCTTCTTCTCAAGAGGAGATACCTTCCTCTGTCTACCTTAAGTTTTATTTTTGAAAGGGATCTTTTTCTAGGGCCTTACCTTAGAATCATAGAATAGTTAGGGTTGGAAAAGACCGTAAGAGCATCTAGTTCCAACCCACCTGCCATGGGCAGGGACACCTCCTTCAAGGGAAGTTCTAGTAGGAAATTTCATAATGCATAATCAACTGACACCTTAGTAATAGGTTGGAAAGGGAAGAAACTGCCTCCCTAAGAGATGTTGACTACACCTCACTTGTCATTCAGTAGTGACTTTCTATCTTGCAAGTGCTACCTACCTGCTCATTAGCAATCCATTATTTATCATTGACAAATAACAACATGTTTGGGAATAAATCGTGTTCAGTGCCACGCCTCATTAGAAATTCTGCATTTGAGGTTTTATTTCTACCTGTTCACATTAACTCTGTATTTTTGTGATGTGTTTGCAGTGGAACGTGTATCTGATGTAACTCAGGTCCCACCTGAAGAGGTAGCCCTGCCTTCAGCTGCAGAAGAAAGGATTATGGAACTAGTTTTAGGAAAGATGCCTAGCACCACAAATAGCATCAGTTCGGTGACAAAGTAAGTCTTCTGAGATGCAGTTTTCTTTTAGGCTTAGCTAAGATTCTCTAGCATGTAACAGCTCTGCTCAACTTTGGAGCCCAGAGATGCTCTTTCTCATTAGTGTAAAATTGTGTGATGATGCTGCTGCTGCTACAAGAGCTGACTTTGAGTGCCACAAAGATGGCTTGTGCACTGGATAATGGTGGTGCAGAGATGGCGAGATTGGTGGTAGAGTTTTGACACATAAACAATGAGAATTTCATTTTTCATTAAGATACTGCTTTTAGTTAGTGTGATTCCAAAAGTCGCCTGCAGCTGCAAGGTGAAATATTACTCCCATTGAATGTTGGTGAGAAAACAGGCAAACAGATTTTTGCTAAAAAAATAAAAATAATAGAACATGCTAACCATTATTATTCAGTTTTGCATCTTAACTCATGAATGATTTCTTGTTGATTCGTCCATATGATGTTTCGGATTTTGAGCAGTGGGAGGGGAAAACTTCAGTATAACAGTGCCTCAGGGAGATTCATAAATATAATTCGACTAATTTAGATTCTTTGTCTTTTTGTCTTGGTATAATTGGCTTTTTCAGTTATTTTTTGTATAATAAAGCACTTGATGTTTCAAAATTGGCTTGTAGTGCTATATATTGAAGTCCTTAGCAGACACTGAGCCATCAAAAATGCATTTCAGCAGGTGGTTGTGCTGGGAAAAAGAACAGTACTGCTTCTTGATGCCCTGCTGCCCTCTTATTATATATGCCTTTGCATGCGAACTGCCAAGCTTTCTAAGCTGAAGAGTGCTCATATTTTCAGATGAGCAGAACAGATCCTTTATGTTCCTCTGAGGGGCCTTCAAAGAGAATCTCTGAGGCTGGTGGCTGCTGCTTTTTTCCTCTTTGTGCTGGGTGAAGATAATTTGGAGTGAACTGCACTCTGACATCTGCCACTTGCAGGGGGTGGCCAGGAGGGCACGTTGACAATGAGGAAGACCCAGGCCCTTTCCCTCCTGCCAGAAGCTGAGCATAACACTCCTCTAGCTTTTGCCAGCTGGTGGGGCTCTTTCTTGCAACCTGTGGGATACCTTTCAGTCCCTGCCTTTCTGTCTCTAATCCAGTAGGTTTGCTCATCACCAAAACACCATGTCCCTCAAAAGAAGTTTAATTCTCTCCAGTAGACATGGTATACGTCGGAAACTGATAAAACAGCTTGGGGAGCACAAGCGAGTCTATCAATGCAGTATCTGCAGTAAGATCTTCCAGAACAGCAGCAACCTCAGCAGGCACATCCGTTCTCATGGTGGGTTTGCTTTTGTCTTGCCTGCATATTGATTTTGTATCTCATTGGTTCCACCTTTGAGTAAAAGAGCTAGGCCATTTTAGATAGTTGGAGATATATAATTTTAAGAGATTTGGGGGGGGGGTGGTTAAGTCTCTGTAGGAAACTTTTCATTATGCAGATCAAAGCATGCAAATATAATAGTTGAAAGTTGGAGTATTTAAAATCTGAATTTAGGTACATATTTAAACGAAGGCAAGGATGCAATTGTTTTTCCAAAACTATTCTTGCCTTTAAACATATACATATATATCACCCCCTACCTTCACAGGCACACAGACAGCGTTGGTGTCTGAATGTCAGCAGAGTGCTTTTTAGCTTGTGATCTGCAGTTACAGGTGTCCATGACTTAATTGTAAGGAATTTCTGTGAAATAATCACTGAAGAAGGGTGGGGGAACCAAACAAAATTGTTGTTGAAATTGTTGGAAAAGGTTAAAATCCAGTATTTGGATCGCCTGAATTACTAAAGTGGCTCATCACTAGCCTGTTTGTTTGCAGTTTGTGCTTTGGTTTCTCCTGCTTGTGTGTGTTTGTGCTTTGGTTTCTCCTGTCTTGCCTGGAGTTGGTTATTATCAGTCATTGACTATTATCTTTTTATGTTGATTGATCCCCTCAGGTGACAAACTGTTTAAATGTGAGGAGTGCGCAAAGCTGTTCAGCCGTAAAGAGAGCTTGAAGCAGCATGTTTCATACAAGCACAGCAGGAACGAAGTGAGTGGAAATGAGTAGCGGGCTCTTTCTGAGCTTAGGTGAAAAAGTACAATGAGCTTCCAGGTGCTGGCTGGGGAGCTTGGGTCAATTATATTTGAGAAGGCATCTGTGTGAATAAGTGAGACATAACTGATAAGGAGAGGTAACATCTGTTAGAACAGTTGATGCACTGGCAAAGCATGGATATGCTTTTGAGCACACAAGTCCTTTTTCGTGTCTGAATTTCCTAAAAAAAGTCATTTTCAGGCACCAGTTACAGCAAGACAAGGTGGCGTTAGCTGGACCTGCATGGTCTAGAGATGAGCTCTTACTTCAGTTTATGGCACTAAATGGGATTGTTCCAGTCTTGTTTGCTTGTCTCGTTTCATTTATCCCCACCTGTAGTGTCCCTCAATGTATAAATTCTCTGGGTAAAGGCTGTGTCATAAAGGTCTGTGCACACATGTATAAACCTGCAGTGCTTACAGTAGCAGTACCGCCCTGTTGGTGAGGGCTTTTTAGTGCTGCTGTCATTTTAAGTATTAAGCATGGTTGTAGTGGTGCCTTATCAGTGAATATCATTACTGCTTGGCATTGAGGTCCTAAGCACTCAGATTGCTAAAATCTGTTCTGGAGCCGGAGGATGAGTCAGATTATGTCTTCTCAAAAATCCTGTCACTGTGTTTGACCAGGGACTGTCAGTGAGAGTGCTACATGCACACAGCTGCATGGTCTACTTTTTATATAGAGCTCAGATGTGGGAAGGTGGCAGGATGGTACAGTATCAGAGTTTTGCATCAGTGTGTATTTAAATGTCCTGTTGAAGGAAGCAAAATAGGAAAGACAGAAAACAGAAAAAGTGGTTGAGATTTAGCATCTCTCTGTCAGATGCAACTAGGCATTTTTCCCACTTAAATACTAACCCTTTCCAATCCTCAGGTTGACAGTGAGTACAGATACAAGTGCAACACGTGTGAAAAAGCCTTTCGGATAGAGAGTGCATTGGAATTCCATAACTGCAGGACAGGTAAGAATGGCTGACCATTCAGTTTCCTCTGGCCTCTCCACTCATTTTGGGGGGATGTCCACAAGTCCATGTCAGCATAGAAACTACAGAAGGGAGTAGAAATTTAGATTTTTGGCATCCTCTCAAGAAGCAACCTGCCCCCTTTCCCCCCAAAAAAACCCTCATTTGTGATCAGAAAAGTGTAACGAGTAATCCGTGGAGCAATGCATCCGTTTAATTTATTGGTTTTTTTTAACATCTCCTGCCTCACTGCTTTTCCATTTGTATGTTCACAGATACCCTGTCACCATCTGTGTTTAATTTTCTTTCCTGAAACTATGTTTTTCCTCATTTCTCTGAAATAAAGGAACTGGAAGAGGGGCTGCCACTATTGATAATGTGTAGTTTTTTCAGGGGCTGCAATTTTCTGCATGGCACTCATGTTTGCTTTATACTTGCAATAGGCGCTCTAGATGCTGGTGTGGTTTTTTTTCTCAGCATCACTAGAACCTATTCTTTTCTTCCATAGCCGTCCCTTGTGGTTACTCATATTATTTATGCTGAGGGCTCTTATGCATAGAAAATGACATCCTGGATACTTTTATGGACCCATAGAATCACAGAATAGTTAGGGTTGGAAAGGACTTTATGATCATCTAGTTCCTACTGCTTTTTCCCGGAGGCACTAGTAGGGGTCCGCTTTACTAGTGCACCAGCAGGTTTTCCATTTGACGTGGTTTGTGTTCCTCCATTAGCCCCCTGCAGAACTTCGAAGCGATTCTGGGTAGGACATAGGAATTTAGAGGAAGCCCCTTGCTTTTAATTGTTCTCTTCCTCCTTTTTTTGTTGGTTGCATTTTGGGGTTTTGGCTTTTTTTTTTTTTTTTGTTTCGTTTCGTTTTCTTAGTAGCTCCCAGCTTCCTGGATTAATGCCCTCCTCCTTTTCTGCATGCCCTATGGTGGACGCCTGTGGCCCCTGC